>PVKN010007882.1:5921-26029 GCA_004027915.1 Capromys pilorides
TTTTCGGTTAGTAGAAATCAGAATTCCCTGGAACTTTCCACCTAATACACTTGAATTCATTCAGCCACACACACATACTTTGGTCCCTGCTGGGGTGATTCACTCCAGAACTCAGCTAACTGAGCTTCATAGTGTTTCAGAGAGGAGCAGCTGAGCAAGAATGTCTGCCTGTTGGCCTGTCTGCCTGTCTGCCTGCCTGTCTGTCCCTCTAACTCTTGTCTCTCTTTCTCACAATCTCTTCCTCCCTCTCTCTCTCTTCCTGTCCTCACCACTCCCAATCCCAAGATTGCAAAAGTCAACAGAGCTCTGTCTCCCATTCAACTCACAATTTTTGAGAGCAGCACATCTTTACTTTTTGAAATATCATGCACCTTGGTGAGGGAGGCCACATATCAACAGATCATCTGAAACTGGAAAGAAATCATTTTATAAACTAATTAATCAAGAAGCAACTACTCCAACACAGTCAGGCCATTTATCTTCCCAGATGACAGAATAAAATTAAACCACAACTATATAGCACCTTACCGTTTAGTGCTTTCCTTCATCTAACTCAGTGTTTTCTGAAAGGATGGAGCATCTTGCTAAGTTACAATGTGAGAGCTACACAGCTTTAAGTGTATGGTTGGACCCCACAGAGCCAGGGGTTCTGGGTGTGAAAAAAAAAATGACTTCAAGTTGCCACTTTTTATTTCTTATAATAAAGACACTTTTAATTAGGAGATTGTTTCTCAACTTCTCCACTCATGGGCATTTCTACAATATTTCAGCTCACAGTTTCTTTTTCTTTTTTATGTATTTAGTACAGGATCTACAAGGTCTCACTACCCAGATCTGACTCTGATTCGTAGTGATCCTCCTGTTTCCACCCTCGAAAGTGCTGGGATTATAGACAGGTGCCACCACACCCAGTTGCAATCGCCATCTCAGCATATCCTATAGGTAGGGCTGGCATGGCACGACAGGGATTGAACCTGGCCCCTGTGCCTGCCTAAGCAGGAGCTTTAGTCTGCTGGGCTATCTGGCTGGCCTCACAGTCTCTTTCTGATGGTCATTTATACATAGAAGGCCTACTGCCTCCAGTTTAACAGACTGCAGTCGACCAAGGGCCACCTTAATTTTTGGGAACAGAGGCTCTCTGAGCAAAGCCATCAGGATTATGCATTGCAAAACCTGAGGAGAGCCTGACAACAGCTCTAAGGTAAACGCAAAATCAGCTTGGAAGCACATTTAAAGAACAATATTTTGAGTCATCCTAAGAATATCTATCTTTTTCAGTTTTTATTTTCTGTTAGTCCATGTTTGCAATACATGGTGATCACGTTCCTCACAGGGAGTGGTACACGCACAAGAGAGGAGGAATAAAGACTTTTTCTTAAAAGTGGCATCTGTAAGAATATTTATTTCCAATATATCAAAATGCTGGCAAGAAATCACGCATGCACACACCCACTCACATGACTGCCTAAGGTAACTTACTTTGGCCTCGCTGCAGCATCTTGCTAGGAGATTCAGGCTGGCCTTGAGCTCACTTTATAGCCCAGGCTGGTCTCGAACTCACAATGATCCTCCTGCCTCAGCCTTCTGAGTGTTGGAATTGCAGGCATGGGCTACCACACCCAGTGCGACTCCCTCTTATCTCATTCTACCAACTTTCATCTGGTAGATTTTAAGCAATGATGATTACCATGCATATATTTTCTATTAGAAAAAAAGTGAAAAGACAAACTGCAAAGTATTTATCATGCAAAGAGGAATTGAGACACACATTTTTAGAGGAAACACATAGAAAGTTAATGTCACTGGGAAAACTATGATAAAAATAATGACCTACATCGTGACAAGAACTGAAATCATCTCTTCCTCTAAAAGAAGTATTGGATCAGTCCACTGGTTTATTGCTTCTACCAAAACATAGTTACTTGTTATGTTATGTTATACTATGTTACGTTATTTATTATTTATAGGAATATTTTATTTAAGCAAAGATGACACTGTAGTAATGTAGAGAAAGATGAACATTTCAACAAATGGTTCTATGGTAACTGAATGTGTGCATGGGTCCTTATTACCAAATCATTCAGAAAAAATTCAATTCTAGATAGGTAGATCTATATATAAATTTAAACCATGATTTTATTCTTAGTTGGTCATTTCTAAAAATGCTTTTGGCTGCGGAGATAGCTCAGTGTCTTATGTTCGATATGGATGCTGTCAAGTGGAACAAGGTGAGGTCCACACCTCAAGGAAGGCACAATTGTGTGAGTCGTTGCCAAGTAAACAGAGATGGAATCACAATGTAGGGGCCTTCAAAGGGATGAAGACATGATGATCCAGTACTGAAGGTCAGAGAGACTCGCCCGGTTCTAGAGGAACTCAAATCATTCTCCTGCATAAGACAGCTGGCTCTGAGTCTCTACAAATAAAGCTGATCCCCAGGAAATGAAGCAACTCTCCTGCAGTTGGAGAAAAAGCTAGCCTGGAATTTCTCTAAAGGAATGAAACATTTCTGATCGTAGGCAGACAGAGGAAGCATGGCTATGTTGGCCGGACTGTAACGTAGAAGAATGGGGATTTCAGTCCATAAATATATTATACATGATAGAGAAAGGGCTATTCAGAATTATTTCTGAGGACGAATGTTGCGGAGAAAAAATGAATAATGGATTTTATGGTAGAAAAGTTTGTATTCTCAGAAACGCTGGAGATATCAAGGAGCCAAGCGGGGAAATCGGATGGAGGCAGGCACAAGACAGAACAAAAAGCTGAGTTCGACACTGCATTGGATGAGTAGATTGGGTGGGGGAGGGTAAAAAGATAGCAAGATCATAGGAATGCATAAATACATAGGCTACTAGAAGGAAAAATAATCAGTTATGGTTGCTATTTGAAATTTGGGGGATCTGTAGAAGACTCGGGTGAGTAAGAATATTTTTGGCGATGGAGATTGATAATTCCTGCGAATATTCACAAGGAGGCTTGAGCTTCATCCTGGACCTGCCTGAAACCTCTCAAAAATGTGGACACTGTAATAGAAGAGACACCACGAGAAAGCTTTCATTATTTAAGGAACAAAATAGGCCACCAGCTAGGTGGAATAAAAGTAATAAAGGAAGTGGTCAGTTGGCAGCATCTCAAACTTCTGAAAGAGTTTCGGGAGGCCAGAAAAAGACAGTAATAGCCCATGCTACGAGAGCACAGAGCTCACAGGCTGCACATGGGATGGGGTCTGAAGTCTACCCTTACTAGTGTGGACAGCATTTCTCAGACAATTTTCAGTTTCAAGAGAAACAGTGTGTTTCTCTCCCTTAGGGGTATATGGCGAATGAGTGCCATTTTTCCTGGAATGTTTTTGGAAGTTCTTCTTCCCTACTCAGGAGCACATCTGAACATCAGGGAAGCCTGCCAAGTGCAAGCCAAACCGGGGCCTACAGGGCTAGAGAAGGTTCAATTCAGGAGGCAGAGTGTGGAGTCCTCGCGGTGACCCACAAGGAAACTGAGAAATGAAAACACAGCGCCCAGTGGTTCAGAAGAAAGTGAACTGGGGTGGACCTGTCAACAAGTTTGAGTTCACGGATTCTAAACTTTGGTCTTCATTTCAGGAGATGAGTGGTTTCTATTTGCCATGCATGCAATTTAGTTGAAATATAATTTTGGACAAAGTACTTAGCTTCTGTTTGTTTCTGATTTTAAGTAAAGATTAAGGAGAAAAATACGATATATTCTCAACAAACTGCCTGGTGCATATCAAATGAGAAATAAAGAGTACCTGGTATTGGCATGATTAATTTATGTGTATGATTAATACTTATAATTAAGGCTCATGATATGCTAAAATGTAATTTGTGCTGAGAATTAATTTATTATGCTCCAAATACGTTAAAAACTTCTACAAGCTTAGGAAGTTGTCAGATGACTACCAGAAGTTGAATAGAAATATATGAATCTTAAATAAGTTTTCTAAATCACTGTTAGTCTTTATTATGAAGTTACGGATATTGGATAAAATATCCAGACCAATATTACCTACTTTGACATGAAAGCTAGGAAAGCATTTTAGTTACATTCTTAGTCAAGATAATGTCCAACCCTATCAAAGAAACATTCCCTGCTGGATGGGACCTAAACAATCTCTAATGTTGCAGCTGAGGCAGCGGAGACGCAGCAAGCTGAATGAACCCACTTAGGTTCTGCTGGTAGGCAGCAAAACCGAGCTGCAAGGTGGTATGTGCTTACGGCCACTGCTACAGCTCTTTGCATCCCAACTCCTAGTCACTTCACTTGTGTTTCAGTCACATATTTGCCACTCCAACCCTGATTCCACTCCACGTGACACTGTGCAGCTTCTCCCCACACGCTCCTAACCAGTATCCTCAGAGTCCATGTTTCCAAGTCCTAGGAGCTCTGAATTTCTAAGTAGCCAGTTATGAACTGGGAATCCCAGAATCTCTGCACTTGAAGCCTTCATGCTTTTTACCTCTCCTTAAGAGATAAGAATGTAAAAATCTGAGAAGAGATGAGGCTGGTGCAAAATACCACATATCATGAAAGACAACAGTGGAGCTAGGAACGCTGATCTTGGTCTTTTCTGATCTCAGTGTTTCTGACCCTGAGAGAGTCACAAGGGATGCTAGGCATGCCGTCACTGCATCCACTGATGCTTCTCAAGAAGCTTCTATGCGTTTCTGAAGATAGGGCTTCTTCTGTGTACGGGCTGACACATGTGCACACATACAGGTGGGTACACACATCTCAGTCCTGTACAAAGAGTGGTTCTTTACACTTAGTCACCCAAGAAATACTCAGTGCATGTCTAATATCTGTCCCAGTACCTCCAAGGAACTGAGGCCAGGTCACAGAACAAGATAAAGTAATTGCCACCAGAAAGTAAAAATAGGGGCATTGCCTTAGTCAAAAAATTTTTCTGCCTAAATTTTGAATTCAGGGAAATTTGCATTTGTTCAGAGAAACAAATTTTGCAGAAAATAAACCTGTTAGTTTTTTGTGCTTACAATCTAAAACACTTGGTAATGGAATTCAAGTGAACATGGTGATAGAGTATATGTTACAAGACTCGCAAAGCATGTTTCCCAACTTTTGTCAAAGAAATCATATTCACTAGGGCAATTTCCAATAAGCTTTCATCTGGAGGTGCTCGCCTCATAGGCTTACATTTAGTTCTGACTCCAAATTGTCCCTGTACATATCTTCTTCTTCTTCTTTTTTCTTTTCTTTTTTCATGAACACCAGGAAGAAGTTGGATTAACAACATCTCATCAACAGAGACCAATGCTTTTTTTTCTTTGTTGTAAACTGTGCTAAACTGAAATCAGAAGCGATCAATTTAAATGTGCTTGTATGGCATGCTCACTGTGTGTGACATAAAAAATCAGATTCCAGCCTCACAGGAACCAGTTCTTTGCTGCTGTTAGTACCTCTGCTCTATGGAGAAGTCCACGTGCCAAGAAAGCCCAGGTCAATAGTGTGTGGAACACACGTGGCCTGGTGAAAAGCTGCTGAGTATGTATATTCCCCTTGGCTACTAGAGCCCAAGTTCGACATATTTCTGTTTTTTAATCTTTACAAAGTACACAGAAAAAGGAAAATGTATCAAATGGCGAAGGCATCCATGCAGTTTCCATATGTTTTGTAGTCAAGCAAAAACAATCAACTTTGGGATACTTTTCCAAAACTGACAAAGGCTTTGCATTGTTTTCATTCTTTCATTCCAAAACTAATAAAAAAGAAAACAGTAGTAAGTAACTCTCCAGTTCCCCACAGTACCAGACATAGGCTGGACATTAAGAAAAATAGCAACAGCAGGACTTATTCTTTGACAGTATACAGAGGAAATGCACAGAACAGACCCACTACTAGCAAGCGAAACACTGAACAATGACCAGAATGGGCTGCTTCAGAAAACCACTCTGTGGGTTGGTACCAGAAGACTTGCACATGCCAAACCTTAAGAATTGCATATCTACATTCAATCTTCTTGATGCCATATCTTCTTGATCCTACGCATGTGACTGAATCGCTAGTGTACTGGGCCACTGTGAGCTAACAGGAGATTCCGTGGGGCTATGAGGATTATGGATCCTAACTGTGCAGCATGGGGCCTCACGCTCATAGCCCAACTTTATCCTATAGGGTTGAAGAGATCCAGTTGCACGGACATCATGTTGTGCATTCCAGGCCCAAAACAGGTCATGTGTAGCCAAAAGGATACAACTTAACATCCAAGTGCTATCGTTGACAACTTTTGCATCCCAAGTTTGCACAACACAATCGTAGGTAGCATTGCTCAACTCTGAATTCTCCTGGGAGCATTTTCGCTACGATTTTCTATAGCCTTAGCAGAAATCGACCATGTATGCTTTCCCCCTCGGAAACATCTTTATACTGCAGACAATCTGTCTAGATAGGACCTCAGAAAGGCAACCCGATATTGTCAGCCCCTCAGTCCCTCCTCCACAAGGGCAGCCAAGAGAGCCTCCGAAGTGCTCCATCAGGCTGCATCCATTCACAGGCAGCTAATCCAAATTAATTCATCCAAGAATCATCATAACAAACAGCCACCCTTAGCGGAGCTATTATCCTTGGGCTTTACATAACATTACTTTTAATTTACAGCACAATCCAACAAATGAGATGTTATCAGTACCCACATCCCACCAAGGAGAAAACTGAGGGCCAGTGGAAATCCAAACGCTGCCCAAAGGGGACACAACGACTGAATTAGAAAAGAACATTTACAAGGGTGCCTTCCCAACTTCTAACACCGGGCAGCCTTCTGGGGCTGCATGCTCCCCAAATCCTGTGCACAGGCACCTGCTCAGAATGCTAAGTCCATCTCCGCGGACACCAACTTCAGCCCTGAGGGAACCTGACAAAGTCAATCTGCAGCTACACCAAGGCCACAGTTCCTTTGTGAGTCCATGAACGATTTGGGCAAAATGCAAGGCCAGCTCTGAGCACCAAGCCACACTCTAAGCCTGAATCCCTACCCACAATGCTGAGAAGACAGTCACCACGGAGCATGCATCCTTAGGCACCCAGTCAGCGGAAGCGCACCTAGATGTAGTGTATTATACCCCTCCCCTATCTCTGCCACTTTCCTTTCCTCCCCCTCTCTCAGGAATCTTTTCTTGTGAGGGGCATGGAGGAAAGGAGGTGAGTCAAAGAGTGAAATGCACTTGAAGATCTAATTAGAGTAGCGAAAGGAAAATCGTGATGTTAGGAAAGATAAACAAAGCAGAATCTCCCCCAAGTGGGCCTGGGCCTGAGGTACAAAGTAAAAGTGTCACTGTATGGGGACTTCTCTTCTTCTTTTGCTCTCCGTTGGGTGAAGTCGTTGCTGATGAGAAATTGAATACAACTTGAGTTGTTCTAGGACCAGGAATGGTAAATTCACAGGGCTCATAAACAACACAGTAAACAAGCCAAGAAAATGCAAAAAATGATGGTGCTTAGGGGGCAAACCTTGCAACAACTGTATTCATAGGCTGGTCAGTTTATTGCCTGATCTGTGTCCCAACAGGAAACCTGTGCCCAGAAAAAGAAATTAGAGAAGTGCTCAGCTGTAAGCTAGTTTAGTTAAGGAGTAATGAAAAGGCTAAGAATAGATGGCGTGCGAGGAAGAACAGACTCAGATGCTTTTAGCGGGATGTTTCTGGTTTCTATTATCACTTCTCTAACATAAATCTAACTCCACAGTACTTTAATGACTCCCTAGGGTCCTCCACTCGCAGGATTAAATGCAGCCAGTACTAAAGAGGGACTCAAGAGACACCTGCCACGCTTCTCCTCTGGGATGCCTCAGAGTGGTTGAGCTTAAAAAAAAAGATACAGAATTAAAGTCAGAGTTATGTGAACTGGGAGAGACAGAGGCAGAGACAGAAACAGAGAGACAGACAGACAGAGACAGAGACAGAGACAGAAAGACAGAGAGACAAAGAGAGAGACAGAAAGAGACAGAGAGACAGAGAAAGAAAAAAAAGGAAAGAAAGAAAGAAAAATGGGAGGAAGAACATGTTGGAGACCCTTGAGGTCTAAAATGGTAAAGTTTGTCTTACATCCTTGTGCCTTCCTCTGACCCCTGCTGAGAAAAACAGCAACTCTGGCCAAAGGGTCAGCCTTGATCCATGGGTCCAACTCCTGAATCCTACCCACTTTGGAGGTAAAAGTTGTCTGTTACTCTCTCTAGGCCTGAACTCCTCTCCCGCTAGCACTAAACCTCCAAGGAGTCTGCAGGCTCCAAAGTTACACGGGACTGTGACTCCAACAGAAGCCTCCAGAGAGAAACAGGGAAGGGTGAAGAAGAGTTCTGTGAAACACTCCAGCTCTCTGACTCTGCGGCCACCACCGTGCAGCCAGGCGAAGGCGCGTCTGTAGGACCTCGGGGCGCCCTTGGCATTTCTTTCCCCACTTCTCTAGTCAAGCCTCTTCTCTTGACAAGCCTGGCCCATCCTCAGCACTGCTGCTCACTGCCAAGCCTGCTCCGTGGCTTCTGTGTCCCCATCAACCCCCAGGCATCTCAGCCTCTTTTTCTAGAGTCCAGTCCTGGCGTTGGGAAGGTTTTTGGAGAAATCCCAGCGGGCCAAGCCCTCTCTACAGCCTACCTGGAACCTCTGTTATCCAGAGAAGTACTAAGTTAGAAATGGGGTGGGTCTGAGGACAAGGGGGTTCTCCTGTTTCATGGGAGAGAACCCTTGTGAGGCGGAGACCACTTCTGGGGGCCGGTGTCACTGGTGGGTCGCACAACCCACCCGCCAACTAGGACCCTCCTCACCTGCCTGCTTTCTTATCCCACCTTCCCAGTAGCATGTTCTGTTATCTGCAGTGTCAGGCTGTGTGATGCCATTTAAATTGGGTCTCTCAGATTTCCACTAGCCGGGCTTCACGTAACTGGAATTCACCCGACGGTGTCAATCACGCAGCTCCAGCACCCCACATCGCAGCGGCTTTCCCCCCGTGAGATTTTATTTTTCCTACGAAATCTTTGCAAACGCATTTATCTGCCCAAGACGCAGCAAGCTACATCATGATAGCAAACGGGCTTATGGGTGATCCCAGCCTGATGGAAGCAAGCGTGGGCCGCCCTGTCCCTTTCCCCAGCCCCACACACCAGGTCTTTGAAAACCACAGGCAAAGAGGAGAGAAAACGAATCAGAGCGCTAAATTAATGAACATTTTTCTTCACGAGGAAAGAAGAACATAAAAATCACTCACTGTATTTCAGATTGATCACAGCAGTATCCGCACGAAAATCCAGGTGGTTAAGAATAAAAGCAAACACATGATCTTGACACCAAAAAGAAAAGCAACGAAGAGGGGGGAAGGTTTATGAAGAAACAGCCAGCCACGATTATCCGTCAGTTTCAGTGACCATAGGCTCAAATCCTGCTATGCTCTGCCGCTTTCTCTCCCGCAATCTTTCGTGCCCCTCGAGCTGCCGCGGTCAACTTTTCTTCTCTGAAATTTCTTTGCAGATGTATTATTAATTTCCTCTCCTCTTGTGGAAAATTTAAAAAAAAAATTTAAAAAAGGAAGAAGAAAGAAAAGGAAAAAAAAAAAAAAAAAAAAAAAAACATATCAGGTCTTTTACTTTCCTAAAAAAAGGTTCAAACTTTTCACTCCAAAAATATCTCCTGGATGTACTTTCTCCTTTACAGAGAGAAATAAGCACGCTTCGCCTTCGCAGATCCGGGCTTCTCCATCTCCAAGCATCCTTTCGGGGGGGTGGGGCGGGGGGGGGCAGCTATTTTCTGCTTATTTATTGATGCCGGAGCGCACCAGCCCCCGCAGCGCCGAGCTGCCGGCTGGATCTCATCGCCCGGAGCTCCCTCGGTGCCCGTGCACGCGTTCCGCGTTAGGAGCCGGAAAAGGCTCCGCTCTTCCTCCCGCCCGGCCCCGCCAGGGCGTCCGCCGCGCCGGGCTCCCGGGCAGAGCTGCGTCCCGCAGTCTTCATGTTTGCAGGGCGCCCGCGGCCACCGCCGCCAGGGGGGGGTGCATTAAAAAAAAAAAAAAAGTCTCCTCTCGCGTCGTCGGTTCCTGTCCTTCCGAGGAGCCCCCCACCCCCACCCCGGAAGATTTGGGGGGCTCGGCTCCCCCCTGCTCCTCGCCGGCTTCCGGCGGCCGGCCCCTCCGCCGAAGATCTGATTAGATTTCTCCTCACAGCCCGGTGCGCCACTGATCCCGGGCGCCGCGCGTCTCCGGCTCCTCCTCTGCGCTTCCCGGCCTCGCGGCGGGGGCGGACCTCGGGCTCGGAGCCCCGCGGAGCCCCGGCCTCCGGCTTCTTTTTTTTTTTTCCTTGTACGTCTCGGGGCTCGGCCTCTGCTCCTTCCCGCTGCCCCAGCCGCGGGGTGCAGATCCGCGGGCGATCGCGGGGTCACCGGGGGTCACGGGGGGGACCCACGCCGCCTCCGCCCGCCCGCCGCCCCCGCCGGGCCCCGGGCCCCCGCCTGCTCCATGCGCGCGGTGCGGGCGCCAGGGCGCGGAGGAGGAGCAGGAGGAGGAGGAGGAGGAGGAGAGGGGTGCAGCGCCCCGCGGGCTTTTTTTGGCCGACGCGGCGAGGGCACCGATGGGACCGCCGGAGTGGAGCAAAAATAAAAAATAAAAATAATAAAAAATTAAGAATTAAAAAAAAAGAAAACGCGAAAAGAAGGAAAAGAAAGCGCCAAGACTCAGGAGGGGGCGCAGGGGGTTAAAGCACCAAAACAGCCCCCCGCGCCGCTCGGCTCCGGGCTGCGCAGCCACAAGTTGGTCCCGGAGCGCGGCCTGGCGAGACGCGGGGCGGTAGCGGCGGCGGCGCGGCGGCTCGGTCCCGGCCCAGTTCGGGGCCCCGCCGCCCCCCGCCCGCCCCGGCTCTGAACTCTCCGGTTCCCCCGGGCCGGTGCACGCGCTGCCGCCGCTCCGCCAGGCTGCTGTCGGTCCGCCCGGCCCTGGCCCGTTCTCCGGGGCCCGGCTCCCCAAGGTTCCTCCAGGGCCGCAGTGCCCCGCTCGCCTCTGCCCCGCTCGGGTTCCCCTGCCCCTCTCCCTGCTAGTGATCAGTATAATACAATTACCCAATTACCTCCCATCATCTTAGCAGCGATTGGTCAATTGCATTAACGCTTGAAGTCGGCGGAGGGGCCCCGGACCCTCTCGGGTGTGGCACGGCTGCCACCTGGAGGCCGGAGCGGGAACGGCGCCGCGCTGAAGCAACCCCCACTCGCGAGGTTAGCGTTAGGTAAAGAAATTCGGGCTGTGTGGGAGAAGTTGTCATTTTTTTTTTTCTTTTTCTTTTTTCTTTTTTTTTTTTCCGCGCAAAGTCTGCCAGTTTTTTTTTTTTTTTTCCCAATCCGGAAAGCTAAGAGTTTTGAGCTACAAAGAGGAAAACTGAAATCCAATCGCCGCTAAGATTCCAAATTATCACCAGGCGTGCAAAGCTGTTGCTTTTCTATTGTAGGAGGCTAAGAGTCTCTCCCAAGTGCAGCGGGCGGGTCCCACGGTGAGGATTAGCGCGGCAGCGCCACGCCATCGCATTGGCTCCTCGGGAAGACTTAGGAGCGCTGCCTCAACTGCCTGGGCGGGAGCCTGGGGTCGAGCAGGATAATCGCGCTGGAAGGAAGTGACTGTGAAGGCGAGATAGGCGCCTTCAGCCCAGGCAGCGTTGCGGTAAATTGGCCTGTTCGCTTTGTACCAGACATCCAGGACAGCTTGACAACTCAATTTCAGCTTCCCTCGCTCCTGGATGGAGGGCTTTCCATCCAGTCGCCTTAGCCGAGCGCGTGGTCCTTTGCAGCCTCTGCCTCCAGAGGAGGAGGGACGGGGGTCACGGACCCACCGTGGTGTTAATATGAGATTCCCGCTGCGCTCTTTTGGCCCATATCCGTGGTCTGCGGACCCTTTCGGTGGGCTGGGGTTCTTCTTGTTCTGCCGTTCAGCTACGCGATGCTGAGATGCGAGGTGCATAAAGTCAGGGACCTGGCTGAACCACGTGGATAAAGGATATAAAAAGCCAAAATGATATCTGGGGGAGGAGGACGGTGCACAAAGTTTTCTATTTCACCTTTCCTAAGTAAATGTCTCTGTGCTGGATTTCTTGAATTTCTGAGAGATCAGAATTATGTACTCGGTTCAAAAATAATTATAAACAAAGTTGAGTAGACCAGGATGAGAGGTTGTATCCAAAAGGAACATTTTTACTAAGGGACACTGGCAGCAAACTCAAGCGCACCCCAACTTTTTTGTTCTTTTCTGTGACCTTTAGAGTATAACGACTTACTTAGCCTTGCAAAATGAACATTTTAGAATCTCTTTGGGGGGCCAAGATATATGATTCATGTGGTTCTCAGATATCAGTTCCTTCCAGGAAGAAGGTCTTTCTTCCCCCATAAATTATAATTTCTCCATCTTGTTTTGCAGAGCTTCAGGGTAGTTACGGGTTTAGTCACCATGAGGGGTAGTGACATCACTTCTTTTGAATGAGAGCTGCGTGACTTTTTCAAAACACCACAAGGCAGTAGATTATCGCTTAAATTTGTGTTTGCAATTACAATTTACCAACGCATAAACCATTTTAAAACGCATTTGTTAGCTTTCGTAAATGGCTTCCAAAGCCTCTATCCTCCGGTTCTTAAACACACTTAAAAATAGCCACCTGAAATGAAAATTCTCTTTTCAGAGACTCTGAGAGTAAGAAGGAAACCTTTTTTTCCACAAAAACTCATTATTAGCAACCTTCTAAACATCTTTAACACCTTTCAGGGTGAATTAATCTATCACACAAAAGAGCATAGAAGATCTGTGCTAGCTAACCCAAAAGAAGAGTGAAAGATTTACTAGCGCTGGTTACGTTCACACTCAGCAGTTATAGGACCTCTTTGCGCATCTGTTACACATTGCTACTGCACGTGTGTGGCCTTTTGCTCGACATGTCCCATTCATCACCCTGTTAGATACTTATTTGTGCTCCTCAAACATTTTACATGACGGAGAAGGGACGCTAAAAGCCAGGCACGTGGTACATCACTGCCCTGCTTTGGACCTGGGAGAGCTCAATGCCAATATTTTCATATTTCCTCTTGTTTCTAGCGTACAGTAATATGGCTAGCACTTCTGAGGCCATCGTGGACATGGGAATGTCATCCAGGGCCCTGTGTGTAACCCTGTTGGAAATGGCATCGAAGCATTTTGTCCCTAGTGGACCTTACTCAAAGGCAATTCAAATAAACACTGAACTGACACATGCCAGCTTAATTGTTAGTAACAAGGTAAATAGAGATAGCAATGCAGTAGATGTTGCTAGGTACCTTTGAACATAGTGGGCATTTTTCTTGTAAAAGTCTCACTGAGTCTCTTTTAGAAGGAATAATTGCTTGACAAGTAACTGGTCACATACTCGTACTCTCGGTCTGCCTAGAGGTGAACGTTATGTGATGGACAAAATGCTGCTGGGCTGAGATGTTTTATTTGGGGGGGGGGGCATGATGCTAGCACCACAAGCATGTTCTGTGGTCATGCAGGGCTCTGCACTGGTTCTCCCCTGAATTTTAGACATATAAGTAGTGAACTAAAGTTATATCATCTCGCTGTGTGGTGTAATAGTCAGCAAACAGCAGGGGACAGCATCTCGTAATCAAAAATACACAATAGCAAATAGAACGAATTCACTAACCTTGCTTAAAAATCAGAAAAATATGGATGTAAGCATTGTGCTTATTAGTGGGATTTAATGGGCTTTAGGATTCTCTACCAAGGAACAATACATTCTTGAAGTTGGAATCTCTATTCCTTGCTATAAATCCTGAGAATAAATGATCCCCTTTTTGTTCCTAAAGTTATTACAAAGGGACCAAGGTATCCTGTGGAGCCATCCTGTCGAGCTTGCCTCCCCTGTCACCCAATGACCCAAGCTGAGTTCATTATATTAGAACTCTTTTGAAAAATATTTTGCTATTAAAATACTAAACTCATTGGGAATTTACAATATGCATGCGTGGTGTGCTGGAGAATATTCCACAAACATTGTATTTCAAAACTGGAAGATATTCTAATAGCATTGATATGTTATTCCTTGGGAATGCAGATGCAGTGTCTAAATTCCAAGTAAATTTGCAAAGGTCTGGTTTTCTTTATCAACCAACATGCTTCATGGTGGCTGTCCCTCTACTCCACCCTTGTCACAGAGCATATGTCTTTGTTGTGATTTCATGCTTTAAAAAATGTGTACTAATAGCTAATGTCTAATGAAAGCTTCCAAATGCCAGGCATGACTCTGAGTATAATCTCGGTTGAGGCTATCGTCCCAACAATCTCACAGAGAAGTAGATAGCATTACAATTCTACTTTGGGAATGCTGGAGTTGAGGCATCAACTCCCCTAGGAAGGGAAGAAGACAAGATTTTAACTCAGATTATTTGGGCTCAGAAATTACAATTGTTAATACATACATACACTGGATAGTAAAATTATCTCCTGGATTTATTCCCCTTTAAGCCATGATTCATCTCAAATGATACTTTTTGTATTTCTAATACTTAGCACATTGCCAAGAGGATAAATGTCTGAGATTTTGGCATTAGGAGATGGAAGAACCTATCTCTGTTTCTGCTTACATCGCATTCTCTTTTACTATGGAATACAAAATGTTACAAAAGTAAGATGCTTTTAACAAGCATTGAAATTGAAAACTGTAGAGAAAATTCTACCGAAAGCATTCCATCGGAGTTCACAACTGTACAACTTCTGAATGAGTTAGCAATTGAGGTATAATAAAACATTACATATTTTGGCAGTAGTAAACGTTTGCTGTTTCTCACGAGTCTGAAGGACAGTTAGAAATAAGTTAACAGCATTCCTGATCTTTTGCAGGGCTCATTGTTGTCTAATTCAGAATGGTCACTGAGCAACTCAACTCTATTACCTCAGCCTTTACCAGTTGACTCTAGTATATGTCTTGGCAGTGGCAAAAGCTCAAGAAAATAAGCAAAGGGCAAGTATATTTTTCAACCATTATACTGTAGTGTGTGTTAATCGCTTGTTAAAAAGAAATCACTTGGTTGATCAAACGTAAAGGGATGACCCAACTTTAAATAGGAGGTCATTCTCGCAAAAGTTACAAACCAAAAGACTGAAGAAGCAGGCTCGGCACCTTCATCCATTACAACTTCTACTTTTCATAGATAACAGATTGCCTCATTTATTGAGGTTTACTAGAAAGAAAGTTCTCCATGATAGGATTATTCAATCATTTGCTTCAAAACATTAATAACAATCTTCAACTATATACTAACCTTTCTGGAAGGCACCATTAGCTTCTTGGTAATTCCTACTTTTCTGTTGAAAAGTGTTGACA
Source organism: Capromys pilorides (assembly GCA_004027915.1). NCBI lineage: Eukaryota > Metazoa > Chordata > Mammalia > Rodentia > Capromyidae > Capromys > Capromys pilorides. Next base: position 21,262 of record PVKN010007882.1, read on the forward strand.
CTGCCTAAGGAGTGGCTTATGCATTTACCCAGCTAATCATGGAGACTGCTCTCACATTCCTGTCACACAGGACTAGTGCTCTTCTTACTTAATCTACTTCCTTAATTCCAGTTGGTCTGGGAAAGTGAAAGCAGACAAGAAATTCTAAATGAAGAAATGATGAAGGAAAATCCAACTCCCTCATCATGACAAGAAACCACAACACTTAGAAATCTGCTTGCAAATACATTTAAAAGAAGATTGGGTCTCTAAATATATAAAGTGTTTAGAAATAGCTGAGACAAATGTGAAAAATACAACATTAGTGAATTTGAAGAACAATTGGTTATTTTATAACTTATCAGTGCCAACATTGGTTACCCAGGGCCTGACTCTTGAGTCTCTCAGTGAATTTCAAGTGTCTGGGGTAAGGCAATGTCTATCTGATGGGGAATGGAGATGGGTAGATAGTTATGGTGACTTAAGTTGTGGTGATGTACTAAGAAGTGACTGCAATGCATTGGGAATGGGGACAAGAGAAAGCAGTAGCCCCTTCTAAGTAAGGAATGCACCAGAAGCCTTCGCAAGCAGACAACCCATGCAAATGTGCACTCAATGGAACAGTTGTTCATCTTCCATCTAGAGGATGGAGAAAAAGACCTTTATTACATAGCAGATATTGAATCATCAGCACAGCTAAAACTCAACTCACTCACATACTCAATGGAGGAGAGGAAGACCAAGTACTAGATGCTATGAGGAGATCCAAAGAATTGAGATTTTGCAAGTGGGTGAAAAAGATCGATTGATTGATCAATTGACTGATTGTGGCAGACTCAGCCCACCCTGGGAACAAGGCTGACATGGCATGTGGTGCTGGTGATCTAATCACAGTCCTTGTTCTTTGCCCAAGCTTGCCTAAACAGGCACTTTAAACCACTGAACTATCTCATCAATCCCATATGTATAAATAGATAGATAGATAGATAGATAGATAGATAGATAGACAGATAGATAGATAAATAAGCACAAAAGAAAACTGGGAAGAATGGACATTAGTGGGGCAATATTTTTTTTTTTTAATAACAGACTAAAGAAGCAATGTGACAAACTCTAGGAATGACTGAAACTAAGAAAAATTTCCAAAAACAAGCTATTGACAATTTGGCAAGCATTCCTGAACTGATTTAGACCAAATTATTTTAATAATCATTTTTAAATGATGACCCAGAATTTGTAAACTGCAATTTCTTTTGTCAAGCATCTGTATAAGAAAGCTGGTATACCTGCATAGTTAGAAGACGGTAGTATTTTTGTACAAACTAAATTAGGAATTTTTACACTAGGAAGAAAATTGCCTATAAAGGTATTTTTAAGACTCCACCAGGAATTAGTAGATGGTGTGAATCCAGTTGTGTAATTTGAGAAGACAGCTGCATTTTGTCCAGCTAAATCCACACTTGATACTAAACAGCTCCTTCAGAATGTCACTTTATTTCAGCATTAGCCATGCAGTGCGGATTCCAGAAGTGATAGCCTTGTTTTCCCAATGAAATTACTATCGTTGTGTTCTGAAAATGAAGTGCCAAGATTACAAAATTCGGTTCTCTTTACACTGAAGATTCATTAGCACATTTGTGATTTCAAGACTTTCAGCCCATTTCGGAGCACACGATTGAAATCATATAAAATGACCTGCTTTGTTTTTACTGTCTGGGTTGTCAGCAAGCACAACACTTTAGGTGGCAGAAAAATGACAGGATGGGAGATGCTGCAGATATTTGGGAAACATACTGTATTTTATCTACATTGAAAACAAATACAGGTTTATAGTATCAAGGAAACAATTCTCCCATAAAGAAGTATAGTGCGTGTGGAGAAACAGGGATTTTCAAAGTGGGAATAGAAGTGAGGTGGGGTTCCCTGGCTTCGTGACATGGATCTTTTCAATATATTTGCAACTGTGTTTCTTAAGGATTAGTGACAGAGAAAATAATCATCGTCATAGCAGACCTGGACAACCAGGTGTGCTCCTGCCCCTGAACTGACCCCTGCACCGACTGAATGCCGGATGGCTGTGACATGATGGAGGGTTTGACATTTTATTTCATTCTTCAGTTGACAGTCTTTTTGAGAAGACTTTTTAACAAATGCGTTAGAACTGTTAGGGAAGTTCGTATTTTGATTGGGATAACAATTATGCCACCCTGAAATTCAGTGTCTTACTGCAGTTTATTCTTGTACATAATGTCACTTTGTGGTGTTCCTTTTCTTACCGATTTTAAGAGTTACATAAAAAGGCCACAGAAATTTCTCTATTCTACCTATCCCCAACTTTTTCTATTATATGTGTTTGGAAAGAAAAGTGGTAAACTTATGACACGGGAATACATTTTCTTTGAAGAGACTCATCCCTTTTCCAAGACCTTTCCTTTGTACTTGCTATTAAGAAGCAAATTGTACATGGAAGCTAGCAATTTAACCCAATCTAATCCAATCTCTTTATTTATTATTTAATAAATACTTGCTGAAGCGCATATTGAGCATCTGTTTCGCAGGTTTGTGTGTATATTATTACTGGATCCAATAACTGGTGCCTTCTCAACATTTCCTAGAGATGCATAGACTTTACAGAGGAGCAGAGGAGACACCAAGAAACGCGTGGTGCCCTTGGTCAGGAAAGCCGTGCAGGAGAACCAAACGCAGCAAATTTGGAACCTTGGAGGCCTGAGTTTGACAAACATTCAATGTCTGTATGTTAGGTGAAATAAAATACTTTAGGGCTGAAAATTAATGAAATACGTGGCAGAGGAACATAAAATAGCATGTAATGAACCTGAGGTGAAGAGCCCAATGGATGCTCCTTCTTTACCTTCCTTCGTTCCTTCATTCCTTCTCTCTCTCTCTCTCTCTCTCTCTCTCTCTCTCTCTCTCTCTTTCATCTTTTGGATGAGAGGTAAAGGGTTATAATTGATGCATATTAAATGAAGGAGTGACAGACCAGACTTGGAGCTTACAAAAGACACCCCCAGGGTGGTACACCAATGCATCAGAAAAGAACAACTGGATGACCAAGAGAAACCGGGAACTGATCAGAGGGTGTGAAGACCTAAGCTAAAGCAGCAGTCTTGGAATTACAGAGAAGGACACGGGTATGAAAATTCTCTTGTGTGTGAATCTACAAAAGTATATTAGTTGGCTTTAATGCTAGTCATTCCTGTGCATGACTCTTTTGTTTGGAGCCAGCACAAAATCCCCACTTAGTATAATGAAGTGTTTTCCACCAATGTTGCTCTCTGGACATGCAATGGGTTGCCTGGCTAGGCGGCAATTTACTTGCCATTCACTTTGCTCACACATAGGCTACTGCTTGTCCCTAGCTCCTCTCAGCAATTTTAATTTCAGTCTACAGTTCCTAAGCATTCTCACTGATTAAGTATCTGCTGCATTCTGTAGCAAAATAAGAGAAATAATTTCAAAGGAAAATAGAGGATTGGCTTATTAACTAAGAGAATTTGGAGCAAAAATCTTTAAATGGGAGTATTTTTTCCAAATATATATATATTTTTTTTTTACGGTTATGACATTGTGGGTTTTCTTTCTTATTTTACTCGATTTTATTTTAAAATATAAATATCTAGAATATTGCAAAGCTAGAAACAATTTACAGCGGCTTGATGGCAGAACTTTCATGCTGAGCTATATTCCAAACCTGTATTTACACTTAATATTTTATTTTTTAAGTTTTGAGACAGGGTCTTGCTAAATTGCTCTGTTGTCCAGTCTAGGTTGTAATTTGTGACCCTTCTACAGCAGCATCCTGGAATTCTGAGATTATAGTTGTACACTGCTGTATTCAGTGCTACTTATTCACTTCAATGACATAAAAGTTGTCAAACTCTAAGACCTGACCAATCATTTGTCTGTGAGAATCCTCTGAGCTCAGGTTTTACATTTTTTATCAGAATATTTCTTCCTGAAGAAGTGCTATCCTGTAGATCAGCGGAACGGCAAGACACATTATTCAACCCTTGAAAAAACAAAGCAGTTGTTTCTAACTACAGAATATTCTCTCTGTTTCCAAGCACAGTGTAAAACGGCAAAAACAAATTCTAAAAAGAAAGTGATGACACGGTACAAAGACTCACTGTTATGGTTTGTGTCCAGATGTCCACCAAGTCTCATGTACTTTTAAATGGGGCTTGATAACTGAATCCAGAGTTATGATTAATTCTCAGTTTATTTTTGTTTTCTTTCTTTCTTTCTTTCTTTCTTTCTTTCTTTCTTTCTTTCTTTCTGTCTTTCTTTTTTTTTTTTTTTTTTTTTTTTTTTTTTTTTTTTTTTTTTTTTTTTTTGTATTTTAGGGAAGGGTCTACAGGGTGTTCAGGGTCTCACTACTAAATTGACTCATACTGATCAACCTGTTAACAGCCTCCCAAGAGCTGGGATTACAGCTGTGCACCCCCACGCCCAGTCTCAATTGCTGTCTCAGTGTGCCCTGGGGGTGGGAACAGCAAAGCAGCCCAGAGGATTCAGCCCCTGGCCCCTGTACCTGCTTGCAGGCACTTCAATCCACTGAGCTTTTTGGCTGGTCCTGATTCTCAATTTAATGCTGGGGTTCAGATTGCTTGGATTCAGTGTTTGAGTACTGTACCCATTCTAGGGAAGGTCCTGCGTACCGGCATACAAAGTGAGGCACAGAAATGGGCTTGTCTTCTGTTTTCTGTCCCTCTGTCTCTGTCTCCTCCCCTCCCCTCCCCTCCTCTCCCCTTCCCTTCCCTCCCCTCCC
>PVKN010007883.1:0-25918 GCA_004027915.1 Capromys pilorides
TGTGGCCTCCTGTGGTTACCTCGAGAGGGCTCCTCACTAAGTTGCCCCCAGTGGCCTTGAACTCCTAGGCTCAAATGATCTTCCTGCTTCACCCTCCTGCATGGCTGGGACTACAGGTACACGTAATCACAACAGGCTTCTATGCTTTAGATTCTGAGCAAATTGATATTGAATAGAAATGTGTTGAAGTTGCCAGGTACGTGACCCAACCCTTGAAATGGCAGCACTTTGTAAGGCTGAGGCAGGAGGGTCAAAGTTGGAGCTCAGCCAGGCGTGGTGGCGTACGCCTGTAATCCCAGCACTTGGGAGGCTGAGGCAGGAGGATCAGTGCAAGTTTGAGACCAGCCTGAGCTACAAAAGTGAGCTCAAGGTCAATCTGAGCTGCACAGTGAGATCTTGTCTCAAAAAGACAAAACAAACAAAGTTGGAACCCAGCCTGGGCCACATAATGAGACCCTGTCTCAAAAATGTGAAAAACGGGAGTGTGTGTGTGTGGGGGGGTCTGAGCAAACTCTAAAAGTGCCATGATGCCAGGCCTGTGTTGGGGGAGCAGTGTGGAGCAGCAGGAGTCACCCAGGCAGAGCGGCTGGCCCTGCTGTTACCCACCCCAATCCCAAAGGGGCTCAGGAGTCAAAGCTGACCAAGAGCAGCAGAGCTGCCTGTGTCCCCCTGCTGTCACATGTGCCTGAGAGGGCCCTCGCTCCTGCGCCTACAGCCCCTGCTGCACCCCAATGTGCACGGGTGACAAGTGGAACCTTCTGGGGACAGCTGGGCACTGGGTGACACTGGGGGGTAACAAGAGGTGGTGCCGTACTTGCCCCAGTATCCTGACTTTCCCTGGGGTCAACCCACAGTTTTCCTGGGAAGCTGAGGCCTCTTGAGACTTCTGCCCCCCAGATCCTCTCCAGACCCAGCAAGAGCCAGAGAACAGGAAGAAGTAAAGGTTTGTTTTCTTTTGTTTTGTTTTTTTTGCAGGACTGGGGTTCAAACTCATGACCTTTCGCTTGCCAGGCAGGCACTTGTGCCCCTGAGCTATTCCCAAGGATTTTTTATTTTTATTTTTGTGTGTGTGTGTGCAGGGTCTCACTACGTACCTCTGACTCATAGTGATCCTCCAGTTTCCTGCCTCCCAAGTGTTAGGACTACAGGCATGCGTCCCCACGCCCAGACTCCATCAGGCAGGGCCAGGAGTTGAACCCTAGTCCCCGCGCTTCCCTAAGCAAGCACTTAGTCCACTGAGCTATACCACTGGCCCTGTTTGGTTTTCTTGTTATAACAGCATCGAAACATAATTCACACACCCCAAAATTCACCTTTTAAATGATTTTTAGTACAGTACACTTGGAGCTGTGCAGTTATCTATACCATCCAATTCCGCCCCCAGGAGAACCACCCTACCCTACCTCCCATCCCCACTCCCGCAGCCAGCTCCCTCTCTTCTCCTTCCCAGCCTCTGAACGTAGGTCCTCCTCCCCCTCCCCCTAGAGCGTGCCCCTGCCCTGCCCGTGTTACACAGGGGGCTTCCATTGCCCGCCCCTGTCTAGCTGCTTTCGCCGCAGCTGGCTTCAGGTTCACCTCTGTTGTGGAACAGGACAAAATTGATTGACTGGCAATGGTCGAATTCATTCATTCATTCATTCATTCCACAAATCTGCCCCCATCCTGTGCCTCTGGGGAACCAGACAAGAATAAAAGCCACAGGGGCTGGGGAGATAGTTCCATGGCACAAGTGCCTGCCTGGCAAGTGCAAGGTAGTGAGTTTGAACCCCGGTCCCACAAAAAAAAAAAAAAAAGAATAAAAGCCACAGAACACCCTGACCTAGAGGACTTCTAAAGGGGAGAGGAAAAGGCAAAAAAAAAAAAAAAACTAAGCCGGGCATGCTGGCACACGCCTGTAATCCCAGCACTTCGGAGGCTGAGGCAGGAGGATTGGTGTTGGCGCGAGTTCGAGACCAGCCTGGGCTACAAAAGTGAGCTCACGGCCAGCCTGAACTGCATAGCGAAACTCTGTCTCAAAAAGACAAAAAATAAAATAAAATTTAAAAAAGCATAAATGAGTAAGTTATGTAAAATATTTGCGGGGCGGGAGCAAAACAATCTCCAGCACAAAATAATAGAGTGGTGATCTGAAGGGTGGAGGAAGCTGGATCTGTGGCAAAGAGAGAGGAGATGCGGCTGCAAGCGAGTGGTCAGCAGAGGCCTCCCACAGGGGAGCGCAGGGGAGCGGGAGGCGCGAAGGACTTCGCCACCGCCTGCCAGGACTCCCGGCTGTCCCCATCCCGGCCAGAACTCCCCGAAGCAGAGCGCGAGCCCGCCCCTCGAAGCTCCACCTAGTCCCTGCCCCGGCCCCGCCCGCCGGAGGCGAGTCCCGCCCCTGCCCAGCTCCGCCCCGCCCCTGCCCAGCTCCGCCCCGCCCCCGCCCAGCTCCGCCCCGCCCCCGGCGCAGGCCACGCCCCATCAGGCGCCCGCCGTCATTGGCCGCGCGCCGCCCCCGCCCCCGCCCTCGCACTTCCGGGCGGAGCCATGGCGGTGCTGCGTACCGACTCCGGGGCTCCTGCGCGCCCGCCCCACCTTCCCGCCTTCCCGCCACCCGCGTCCTAACGCCCCACCACAGGTGGCGACGCGCGCTGTGACCGGGCGCCAGGCGGGGGCGGCGGGTCGCGGTTACCGCGACCTTTCGTGCTGCTGCGGCGCGGACAGGACAGGGCCTCAGGTGAGTCGGGGCGGCGGGCCGCGGCCGCAGGTGAGCCGCGTCCCTGCAGGTGAGCCCCTCCCCCGCCTCGCCCGGTGAGCCCTCGCCCCGCCCCCGCAGGTGAGCCTCGTGCCCGCCGTGTCCTCAGCCCCCAGCCCCGCGCCGCTCTCCCGAGCCGCCCGGGTGGTGGGCGGCCCCGGGTCCCAGCCGCTGAGGCCTGGCACGGTGCGTGCAGGTTCTGTCCGCGGGGTGCTTCCTGCTCTGGCACGAAGGACTAGCAACTCCCCCACACCCCCGCAGACCCCCTGTCCGGGACGTGGGTTCTGCCCCGGTGCCTGTGGAAGGCGTTTCACGCTAAACTGCAGGGCGAGGGTCTCCACCGCTTACCTGCTCAAGTTGCACAGCCGGCAGCTGGCACCCAGCGCCCTGGGAAGACGAGCCCCAGACCTTGGCTCGAGTACAAGGGGCCCTCCAGTGCTGGGGAACCCTGGATATCTCCGCCTATCCAGAGCCCTGAGGGCAGTAGGACCGGGAGGGCATTGTTGTCTTTGGTGTGGCCGTGGGCGAGCCCCTGGGCGACCTGAGCGTGGGCGACTCTCTGCGAGCGCTGGCAGCCCTGCCTCAGAGGGCAGAGTGAAAGAGGCAGTCAGGTGTGCAGTGGGCACCGCACGAACGCTGGCTTCCCGCTGGGCCTCCTGAACGCCCAGGGGCTGTGAAGACCCAGGGTGGGCGCGGCCTGTCATGACCACAGAGTGGTCAGTTTGTCCAGAGAGATCTGGTTGTCCCTTCCGCAGGGAAAGAGGATCAGGGTGAAATGTCACTGCGTTTCTCCTAAAGGAATGCTGGAGCCCTGGAGTGTCTTCTTTATCTCAGAGCAGTGCTGAGTCTTGTTACATTGTTCTTTATTAGAAGAGACTTGAGACCTAACGGGTTGGTTCTTAGAGACTCAACAGGAAAGGATTCCTCTGTGAGCCCTGGGCCAGTCCGCCCTGCCTTCCCAGGCCCCCACTGCTTGGCTCTGGGCGGGCTGGTGGAAACCTTCATCCCGCCGGCATGTTCTATAGTGTGATGGTCAAGTCCAAAGTTAGTGCCCTGGCCCAAGCCTGCTTTCAAAGATGGGCGTTCCTCCCTCCCCCCAGGCAGAACAGCCTAGGGCAGTGGCGTGGAAGCGGCAGGGGCTGTTTGTATCACTGAAAGCTCTAAAATGTTGGCCACCGCTGGAGGGGTTGTGAGGAGCTGGAAGCCTCTGGGTTGGAGCCCTAGCTCGTCACTGGCTGTGTGAAGCTGGACCGGGTAGCTCAGCCCTCTGTGACCCCATGGTGGTCTGGGGGGGGGGGGGGTAGTGGGGCTAAATAGAGAAGATGTGGAAGAGCCCCAAGGGTGGGTCTGGAGGGCCCGTGTCATCACTGCACCAGGATTTAACTTCACTTAGTGTCCCCATCAAGTCGAGACCTTGCACTGTGTCCCCAGGCTACATGCTGTCTCCTGCCGGAGCGGCTGTGGAATGAAAGGAGGCTGTTCCTGGAAGTCCCTCAGCTTTTTCCAGAGCCACAGTCTGGGCTGACAGTCTCGTGCGCTCATCTCACTCTAGTCACTGTAAAGGAATCCCCAGAAAGTGGATACGCCACGGTGTGGTCAGGTTGCTAGTAAAGTTCCCAGCAGTGCCAACAGCCTGATTTTCTCGGTTTACAGCGCCGAGCAGTTCTCTGTAGTACTCCCTTCTCTCCCGCTGTCCTCCAGGTGACTTCTTGCCATGCTTTCTGTCCCCTGGTGGGACCTGTATTGAGTGAAGGACCTGGCTTTCCTGCTGCACACTCGGGAACCCCCTTCCTTTCCAGGGTTGTGGTCTCTTCTGCGATGGAGGGAAGCAGACAGCCGCGAGTGTCCCGGCCCTACAAGATCAGCGAGTCGTCAAAGGTCTGTGAACCACGCTCACGGCTTGTTTCTGGTCAGCTCACGCAGACTGACTCTGATTTTTGGGGTTGCTGATCTCCGTGATGTCAAGTAGAGGTGGAAATCAGTCAGGAGCAGACAGTGCAGTAAAATCAGAGGCAGCGTGGGACAAGGGACATTTGTGACACCACGGCCAGGTGTTTTTCCACTGTGGCATTTGAGAGCATCCTCTGTCACAGCTTATGTCACTTACTGTGTGTATCAGTGGCAGGGGCTGACTGGATAGTATAAGAAGCTCTGACTGGCCGAGTGTGGTGGCCTGTGCCTGTCATCCCAGCACTCAGCAGTCTAAGGCAAAAGGATTGCTGCGAGTTCAAGGCCAGCCTGAGCTGTTCAGCAAGGCTGTCACTCACGCGCACGCATGTATACATAGATGTACACGTACAGAGAAAGAGTGAGGCGTGGCCAGCTGACTGGAAGGAGCGGTCTGAACCCAGGTGTGGGGAGCCAGGCCTCCGCAGATTGTCAAGAGCGTGTGGAGCAGCCGGAGTGCCCCACCACCGCCGCAGGTAGAGCCTGGGGGCGTCAGTCCTCGCTCCTGGTTACAAACCGATGGTGCCCTGCTGTCTATAAAAGGGTCCCGTTGCTACATCGACACCTATAAAATTCGTGATGGGAGCTGCCCGCATGGGAGGAGAGAAATCAAGTGGGGCGGAAAAGAGTTAAATTTTATCTGCCAGCTTATCTATAATGTTTTAATTTCTTAACAAAGCAACCCAAAGATGAAAAATGTTAATATTTGTTAATCCATGTTATTAATATTTTAAAATTCTTGGGGCTAGGTGTATGTTTGTTTTATAATTATCTGACATTTTTAAATAAAACAAACTTTATAAAACAAAAAAGTTTGCCTTGGGAAGATTTTTTTCCCCCCGAGTACTGAGGGTTGAATCCGGGGCCTCTGCTCTTTCCTCTCTCCCGAGTCCTTTTTGAAAACTTTTTTGTTTTGAGACAGGGTCCCGCTGAGTTACTCATTTGCCCAGGATGGGCTCAACTGTGGCCCCCTCCTGCCTCAGCCTCTGAGAGTTCTGGGATGATAGGCACACTGGAGATTCAGTTTTGTGGTTACTTTAGATCACACATTCTCAGGGTGGTACACTGTCCCCAAGGGGGTGAAGATTGGATCTTGGGTTGCAGAAGGACTTACGTCCTTTCTGCCTAACATAGAAGTGTTCAGGCATCCCTTAGGCGGACAGCAGTATGCTGGTGATGACAAAACTTGGGGGATAGGAGGTGGCTCTTAGGCCAAAATGGCTTAAAAGGCTTCTCAGTGGAAAACAGAAGCACTGTGCTGGGGAGGGAATTGTGAGTGTGGGGACCAGGCTTGTGGGTGCAGAGAGAAGAACATGGGGCACTGCTTGGGAGGGGGCCGGCAGCCCGAGAAAAGGCTCTGTTGCCAAGCTCTGCTTTATCAGTGTGGAAACCCAGAGCTCAGGCTGCTCCCTCAAAGGGGCTTTGTATCTGGTGCTGGCCTCGGAGACACTGTAGCTTGCTAAGTCTGATAGCGCTGGAAACCTTTGTCCTTCGCAGCCAGGTTCTGAGTTGGTTCTTCTCTGAACAGAGCTTCCTGAATAGTGCTTTCTAGCTGCTGGTTGGTTGTGTTTCTGCTCCTAGCATTTTCGGAAGAAGTTTGCCCTTGCATTTCTAGACACAGAACACACCATGTGGCCTGCACCTAGATGGGAAGGATAAACTGGGCGTGGGATTCCACCCCTGTCATCCCAGCACTCATGGAGGCTGAGGCAGGAGGAGTGCAAGTTCTTTTTTTTTTTTTTGGCGGGACCGGGGTTTGAACTCACAACCTTGCACTTGCCAGGCAGACACTTGTGCCACAGAGCTATCTCCCTGGCCCCAGGAGTGCAAGTTCTAGCTGAGCCTGGGCAACTCAAAAGGCGACTTAATGAGATTGTCTCAAAATAAAAGGGCCAGAAGGTGGAGTCCCAGGGGAAGTCTTGCGTTCGGCTCCCTGTACTGGAAAATCGGGGACGGAGGGAGAGGGGCAGCAGTGGCCTTGGGGTGCTCCTGCCCCATCTTGAACTGTGCCTTCCTGCAGGTGTACCGCTGGGCCGACCACCCCACCACAGTGCTGCAGCGGCTGAACGAGCAGCGGCTCCGTGGCCTCTTCTGTGACGTGGTGCTGGTGGCCGAGGAGCAGCGCGTGCCTGCGCACCGCAACCTGCTGGCCGTGTGCAGCGACTACTTCAACTCCATGTTCACGCTGGGCATGCGCGAGGCCTTCGAGAAGGAGGTGGCGCTGGTGGGCACCTCGCCTATCGGGCTCAAGGCTGTGGTGGACTTCCTGTACGGCGGCGAGCTGGCGCTGGATGGCGGCAACATCGACCATGTGCTGGAGACGGCGCACCTGCTGCAGATCTGGACGGCGGTGGACTTCTGCTGTGAGTACCTGGAGCAGGAGGTGAGCGAGGACAACTACCTGTACCTGCAGGAGCTCGCCTCCATCTACAGCCTCAAGCGGCTTGACGCCTTCATTGACGGCTTCGTGCTGAGCCGCTTCGGCACGCTGTCCTTCATGCCGGCCTTCCTGCAGAGCGTGTCCATGCAGAAGCTGTGCCTGTACCTGAGCAGCAGCCAGGTGCAGCGGGAGTGCGAGCACGACCTGCTGCAGGCCGCCCTGCAGTGGCTGACGCAGCAGCCGGAGCGGGAGGAGCACGCCCGCCGCGTGCTGGAGAACATCCGCTTCCCGCTCATCCCCAAGGGCGACCTGTTGCACCGGGTCAAGCCGGCCGTTTGTGCGCTGCTGCCCCGAGAGGCTGGCTGTGAGGACTTCATCGAGGAGGCGGTGCGCTACCACAACAGCCTGGCGGCGCAGCCTGTGCTGCAGACGGCGCGCACCGCGCTGCGCACCGACGGTGAGCGCCTGCTCTTCGTGGGCGGTGAGGTCTCCGAGCGGTGTCTGGAGCTCAGCGATGACACCTGCTACCTGGACACCAAGAGTGAGCAGTGGGTCAAGGAGACCCCGCTGCCAGCCCGGCGGAGCCACCACTGTGTTGCGGTGCTGGGCGGCTTCATCTTCATCGCAGGGGGCAGCTTCTCACGGGACAATGGAGGGGATGCGGCCTCCAACCTGCTTTATAGGTATGACCCCCGCTGTAAACAGTGGATCAAGGTGAGATTAAAGCCGATTCTTTCTTTACTCTCCAGGCCGCTCCCGGTCCCTTCACCCAGCCTGATCCTGCCCACCTGCCCCGGCTGTGCTACTGTGTACCAGGCGTGAGAAGGAAGTGGCCCTACCTGGTCCCCTCCTCAGCTGGGGACAGGATGGGCAGGCCCTTGCCCAGTGGTCCCTTCTCCACTCGCGGGAACACCCTGTGCCTGGGCTCTAGCACTGTCCAGGGTGGGATGGCCTTTGACATGTGACCAGTGCAAGTGAGGAGCTGCGTTTTCAGTTTTATTTAATTTTATGTAATGTTTTAAGCGTAAACAGCCACACAAGGCTCTTGACTACCAGATTCCCAGAGCCACACGTGGTGCACAGGCCTGTAGGCCCAGCACTTGGAGGCTGAGGCAGGAGGTTCATTGAGACTGAATTAGAGCAAGACCTTATCTCAAAAAAAAAAGAGCCAAAAGCTGAGCATGGTGGCACAGACCTATAGGCCCAGCACTCGAGAGCCTGAGGCCGTGGAGTTTGAGGCCAGCTTAGGGTATCAAGTGAATGCAGGCCAGCCTGAACTGCATGGTGAGACCCTGCCTCAGAGAAAGCCAGACAAAGCAAAACAGGCTGCAGAGCCTTGTTGGCCCTGGCTATGGGAGGGCGCGAGCCTCACTCAGGTGTGGCTGGGACATTTCACCGCACTCACCCAGGCCCTCACTCACTCATGCCCTCGGCAGTGTCGGTTTCCACCCTTGAAAACTGGAGTGGCCTTGGAGGTCAGGGCTATGGCCCAGGGTGACTGGCACCTCGTGGATGGCGTCCCCAGGTCCTGCTCATCCCTGTCCAGCCCACCTTCCTGGCCTTTATACGTACAGCTCCTTGTTGCTGCTTAGCCCTCGGCACGGATTCCAGGACACCCCTCCTGTGATTCCTGAAAGTCGAGCCCCAAGGCCAGATCCCCACGTAGAAGAGCTCCAGCTTTGGAGTCAGACCTCGAAGCTTTGTGGGGGCAGTGGCCACGTGGTCTCCTGCAGGACCAGGCTTGTGTGTGTGTTCTGGGGAGATCATTCAGAAAGCAAGAAGTCTTGGGTCTTCGGCTTGTCGCACTGATTTCTGCTGTTAAACCACGTGGTTAGCATTATTAGTTTAAATACTTGGGGCTCGGGCGCGGCTCAGCCGGCCCCGCAAGGCCTGGGCTCCACTTGAAGCTCTGTGAAATCTGATGGAGGAACAGAAGGCAAAGGGAATTTTTTTTTAGACTTCAGAAAACTGCTAAGTTAATAGTTCCAAACTGTGTATCCTGCATAACCTTGGTCCACAGGTTGATCACATGGCCGCACAAGTTCAGGGAACCATGGGCCCGTACCCCGCCCCACAGGCCCTAGGGAACCCCAGGGACTCTGTCAAGCTGCTTAAAGGTCGCTGTCGTTCCCCAGTTTAAGTCCTGTTCCCAAGCTCGCTTGTCCACTGCCACACCCTCCTGGTCACGCCCTCTGAGGACGTGGCTGGAGGCCCTAGCGCCAGGCGAGGACGGCTCCTTAGCCGGGGGAAGGTACAGGTGTGTCACTCTGCAGGTGGCCTCCATGAACCAGCGCCGTGTGGATTTCTACCTGGCCTCCATCGAAGACATGCTGGTGGCCGTGGGCGGCCGGAATGAAAACGGAGCGCTGTCTTCCGTGGAGACCTACAGCCCCCAGAGCGACTCCTGGTCCTACGTGGCTGGCTTGCCGAGGTGAGTCGGGCCACAGGCCACTGCTCCGGTGCCACGTTTGTCTGCTCGCCTTCTGCCTGTCTTGGCCTCAGGTTTGGGCGCTGCCCCAGGCTTCTCACACAGGACAGTGGGTGGACCAGAAGGAGGAGCTCAGGCCCCCGAGCCCCATTGTGGGTGACCCTCCACCACAGGAAGCATCGCCCACTCTGAGTCCTTTCTGTTTCTGAGATCGGAGAGCTGAGCGTTGAGTTGTATGACGGGAAGGGCCTTGCGGGCAGACCCCACTGATTCTGGGCAGGAGTTTCAAGAGGTGAGGCCCTTTCTCTCCTCTCCTGCAGAAGGGCTGACAGCAGCCTGTTGGGAAGGTTGATGCCAGGCTGTGTTCATGGGGCTCCCTGGGTGCCCTTGTCTTATCCCCCGCCCCCTTGTCTTATCCCACCTCCTGCTGTGCTTACAGAGCAGCCCTCAAACACGCACCTTGTGAGCTAGCCCTGCTGTTTCCGAGACTTGCTTCCCACCCACACACTCCTGAGAGAGAGGGGGTGTCAGCCAGTGTGCACCTGTGTTTTAAAGTCACATTTGGAAGTGGGTCCCAGCCCCTCAAGTCCAGATAGGGGTCCCGGCAGCAGTGCCCACTCCTTGTGGATGCCCCCCTGCCTATTCTAATTGCCACTGTGTGTGGAGGCCTGGGTGGGCCCGAATAGGGTGGGTCAGAGGACCCCTGCCTGGATCCCCTGCCTCTTGGGGCTCTGTCAGCCCAAGTTCCAGAGGAGGGGTGGAGCCTAGCAGTGTGGTTGGTGCCTGCAGTCTGAGTGTGCAGTGCCAAATCACAGCCTGGCTGTTTCTGAGTGGACCCTGAGTGTCCGTGTCACAGTGACCAGCTGCTGCTTATTGCTGTCCTCCCTTGCCCTGGCCTCGCGCCAGGCTGTATTGGGGGCTCACTGTCACCAAGAGCTCCGGCCCTGCCCCCCCCACCTGGGTCACTGCTGCCCAGAACTTCATGATGTCATTCTTTGGGCTTTTTTATTTTAACCTTTAATTTTGTTTTGCCTTGTTTACTGTTTTATTTCTTTACTTTTGTTTGTTCTGTACCGGGGATCAAACCTAGGTCCTTGTGCTTGCTAGGCAAGTGCTTAGACCACCAAACTATCTCCTCATCCCTGTTTGTGGTTTTTAGATTGGCTTTCACTCTAGTTCAAACTGGCTTCGAATTTTTTTGTTTGTTTTTCGTCTTTTTGAGACAGGGTCTTGCTATGCAGTTCAGGCTGGCCTTGAGCTCACTTTTATAGCCCAGGCTGGTCTTGAACTCGCACCAACACCAATCCTCCTACCTCAGCCTCCCACGTGCTGGGATTACAGGCATGCGCCACCACACCCATCTCTGGCCTGGAATTTGAAGTGATCCTAAAGTTTCACTTTTACAGGAGTTTTAGGTATACAGAAGCTTGAGCAGGGAGCACCAAGAGTTCTGTGTGCCCCTCACACACAGGGAACCCCCCACCCTTTGCCCTTTGGCATGTTCCAGGGGTTGCTGCTGTGTGGCAGGTCTGCCCTCGTGCCACGCGCTCCTGGGTCTCCATTAGTGTCATGGGGAGAGTCCACGGCCCTGATGCACTGACTTGGCCCGGCCCTGCTCATCCACTCTCCCCCCGCCAGAGCATCCTCATAGCTAGAATTGCACCTTGTTCCTTCCGAAATGTTGGACCAGGTATGTCGCCTGAATAGCACTTTGTCTCCAGGTTCCCAGTCACTACGAGAAGGGTCCTGGCCTGGCCATGCAGGGGTCCTGTGTGGGGAGATCGCCACTGGGAGATGAGTGAGGTGGGGCCCGGCCAGGAGTCCTGACCACAGGCTGTGGACTCACCGGCCTGCTCTCCGCTTCTTGCCCAGAGGGCTGGG
This sequence comes from Capromys pilorides, assembly GCA_004027915.1. Lineage (NCBI taxonomy): Eukaryota > Metazoa > Chordata > Mammalia > Rodentia > Capromyidae > Capromys > Capromys pilorides. The sequence goes on from PVKN010007883.1 coordinate 11,368, forward strand.
TCTGTAAGGGTTTGTGGGAGGCCCTAGCTGTCATCTCTGCAGGAGGCTGAGGCAAGGGGATCACCTTGAGTTCAAGGCCAGTCTGAACAACATAGCTTGACCCTGTCTTGAAAAATCAAACAGGGCCCTCCAGTGCCCCTGCCTCCGGAGGCGGGCTGAGACTGGGCGTGGTGGCACGCCTCTAATCCCAGCCCTTGGGAAGCTGTAAATTATGAGTCTAATCTAGTCATTATGAGTCCAATCTAGTAGTGAGACCCTGAACACCCTGTAGACCCTTAAGAAAAAGCAAAAACAGAAATCAAACAAAATTCCTGCGTTGATTCCCTGCCTTTCCTCCTTCGATTCTGGCAAGCCCCGTGGGGCAGCTTGCTCCATTTTGCCAAGCACAAGCCGGAGGCCTCGACGCAGCACTGAGCCACACCCTGTCCTCTGTCCCCGCAGGTTCACCTATGGCCATGCAGGCACCATCTACAAAGACTTTGTGTACATCTCGGGGGGCCACGACTATCAGATTGGCCCATACCGCAAGAACCTGCTGTGCTACGACCACCGCACAGATGTATGGGAGGAGCGGCGGCCCATGACCACGGCACGTGGCTGGCACAGCATGTGCAGCCTGGGGGACAGCATTTATTCCATTGGTGGCAGCGATGACAATGTGGAGTCCATGGAGCGCTTTGATGTGCTGGGTGTGGAAGCCTACAGCCCGCAGTGCAATCAGTGGACTCGTGTGGCACCCCTGCTGCATGCCAATAGCGAGTCGGGCGTGGCCGTGTGGCAGGGCCGCATCTATATCCTCGGCGGCTACAGCTGGGAGAACACAGCCTTCTCCAAGACCGTGCAGGTGTACGACCGCGAGGCTGACAAGTGGAGCCGTGGGCCTGACCTGCCCAAGGCCATCGCGGGTGTGTCCGCCTGCGTGTGTGCCCTCCGGCCTCGGCTGGAAGACAAGAGGAAGAAGGGCAAGGGCAAGCGGCCCCAGGACCGCGGCCAGTGACCCTGCAGCGGCTCTCAGCGCCCTGGTCGGCTGCGCGCTCCCTCACAGCGGCTTTCTGTTTGTGTAACTTCCGCTGCTCCTGTGGTGTCATAGCCACCAGAGACGTCGACCTTGCATAGCGTGGATCATCGCCCTGGTGCCCAGGAGTGAGAGGAGGCCCTCCACCGGGACAGGCACACGGGATAGGTCGCACCCGAGGAGCGTAGTGAAACTCGGGGCCTTGAGGGATGTCATGTGCAGTGCTTCCAGCTGTGAAAAGCATTGATTCCTGGGTCCCATCTCAGAACTGTCAACACTGAAACCACCAGGGGAGGAGCCAGGCCTGGTGTGTGCACCAAGAATCCCTGTACCTGGAAGGCTGAGGCAGCGCAAGTTGAGGCCAGCCTGGGTCGTGTAGAGAGTTCGCAGCTAGCCTGGATTACATAGCGAGACCCTGTCTCAAAATACCGTAAATAAACAGAACTGCTGGGGAAGCCCCAAGACTTTCCACCAGGTCCTTGATGGAGCACCGGCCCCACTTGGGAGTCACCAGCGAGGCTGTGGAGGACACAGACCCGTGCAGTCGGTCGGGTGAGGCGCGGGACAGCCCCAGGGAGCTGTGCCTATTTCTGAACAATTCTATTTTTCCCAGTGAGGAATCTTCCTGAATTCTGAGAGATTTCAGGTAACCAAGAAAGGAGAGGAGAAACGACACGAAGCTCATTTTTTATTAACTTTCTACGATTTGTGCTTTTTTTCTCCGGCCGTGAACCTACTGCTCTTCATGCCAACGTACTGACCTCCCCAAATCTGATTTCCTTCCTTCCCTTTTTCTTTGGTACCGGGAATCAAACTCAGGACCTCGCACTTGGCAGGCGGGCCCTGTGCCGCTGAGCTGTGTCCCTGGTCCCCTGCGCTTATGTCTCAGGAGAGGAAGAGTGAGTGCGTGTTGCCTCCTCTGGCTGCAGGGCTGGGCCGGAGCCTGTGGGTGGCCTGCGCACCTCGGCCCACGCCGGCTGCTCGGCGCTCTGCCTCGCCGGGCAGGTCCTTGGCGGGCCTTCCTCAGCCCACCGCTCCCTGAGCCCCAGGCTCCTTCAGGTGACACCTGGCCCTCCTCATCAGCCACGGACACGTCTGGCTCCCTTGCAGCTGTGCGGCTGCACCTCTTTCAGAGTGGACCCTGCTGCAGACCACCCCTGCTGACCGCCCTTGGGCCACGGCCACTGCAGCCTCGCTGGGCGAGCTTGGACACCCAGTGGGAGGGCATGGACATGCGTGGAGGGACGGAGCCCTGAGGGAGGACGGTGGCGGTGCCTTGTCCTACAGTGGGGACTCATGCAGAGCCCCGAAGCAGCAGAGCCGCTTTGCTGCTCCTGCTTGTCTCTGCACTGCACCCTCCTCCACACCAGGCCTCCTGGGTCTGGGTCGGCTGGTGCTGTTGCGAGCCAGGAGAGATGAGGGCAGCTTGGGGGTCGCCCTACCGAGGTCCCTGGTCACTGGGGAAGCAGTGTGCATACCTCGTCACCTGCGTGTGGCAGTCCCCAGAGGCATAGAGAACACGGGGGTTCCGAGAGGCATCCGTACCAACCAGGGGATGCTCAGCTCTCTACTGAGAGCAGCGACCTGGGTGTGTTAAAGGCTCTGAGAAGGCCTGCATTCACCGCTAGCTGCCTAGCCAGCTTTTGTAAGCCCCTTTGAGCCTGGCATGCTTCATTTCATCCCGAGTCCCAGAACCCCATAGAAGGTGTTTGGGAGAGGTCGGGCAGCTTGACAGCCAGCGGAGGGCACGTGTGGCAGAGGTGCCGTCCTGGTGCGTACATGGTGGCCTCGACCCTGGAGCTCTTAAGTTGTAGCTTATGCTGGTTCTCTCCAGTTTTGCTGGGGCTTGCGTGGGACAGCTGTGGCCTAGCTCCGGATTTCCTGGTGCTGTGTAGGACCCATGCCAGCCCCTGCACCCATATTCGGGTCGCCTCCTATGACAGCGTTGGCACGGTCTGCCGTTTAGGTGTGGAACCTAGTGGCACTGAAGCGGAGCATGTCCCTGAGGGAGAGGACGGGTGTGGGGATGGCAGCTCGTGGGCTGGTGACAGCTACAAGGCTTCCGAGCTGGGGCGGGGGTAGGGGGCCTCCGGGGTCAGCTCCGTTCGCTCAGCCTTGACGTTGGAGATTTGTTGTCCTGCGTGGTCGGCTGGGAGGCAGGGTGGGTGGTGGCTGCTGTGCCTTGGGGAGAGGCTTTGGGGCCGCTGTGGCAGCAGGCCACTGCCCACAGGAGCGCCATGTGTGCCCGTCCCGTGAACTGTGTGTAACCCTGATGCCCAGAAGGCTGGAGCAGGAGGGTTGCTGCGAGTTGGAGGCCAGCCTGGGCTCCATTGTGAGTTCAAGGCCAGCCTCAACCGCATAGTGAGACCCTGTTTCAGACACCTCCCTGCCCCCCAAAAATTGTAAACTGTTTATGCTCTGGGCCTTTTGGAGCTTTGAGAAAACCTGAATTGATTTTCCTTGACCTTTCAAGAGCAGAATGGCTTTTATTCAGGTTTTGATTTTTCTTATTTTTAAAAGAACTAGAGGGCCAGCGAGGTAGCTCAGCAGTCTGAAGCACCTGCTTAGGCAGGCACAGGGGACCACAATGTGATCCCTGCACCACATGCCTCGCAAACTGATCAGGGTGGGCTGAGCTGGCCAAAAAAAAAAAAGTTGAGCTTTCAGCATAGCTCAGTGGTTTAAGCACTTGTGCCTGCAATCCCAGTCAGGCACTGGGGTCAGAGGTTTGATCCCCAGACCAACCAGAAAGGCAGCCTGAACCAGCCCAAAAAAAATCCTTCTCAACCTTAGGAGGCTGGGGAGATAGCGCAGTAGAATAAGTGCTTGCCTGGCAAGCGCAAGGGCCTGAGTTCAATCCCCGGTTCCAGAAAAAAACAAAATAAATTAGGCAAAGGCAGGGACTGCAATTCTATTCTTGACACCACATGCTGTGCAAGCCCCAGAGGGCTGAGCCAGTCTTTAAAAAAAATTGGGCTGGGGCCGTAGCTCAGTGGTGGGGTGCTTGCCTCGAAAGCACGAGGCCCTGAGCACAATCCCAGCACCACCAAAGCATAAATAGTAAAAGGATTAGGTTACAGTTTTGTATCAGTGGAGGTTTGATCCTCCCGAGGTAGGACCCTGTTAGCATAAGACAGACGTGGGCGCCTGCAAGGGACAGGAGGAAAGCTGATGAGTGCTCGGCGTCTCTCCCCAGGGCTCTTGCTGCTAACGCGCTCATCGATAGGCCAGACGTGGAAGCGAGGGCCTGTGGTCCCAGCCACGTGGGAGGCCGAGGCAGCAAATCTGCTTGCGCCCAGGAGTTTGGGGTCAGCTTGGGCAGCACAGCAAGAACCCCCCGCAAAGAAATTTTCTATATATAAAATTAGACCAGGGCTGGAGAGATAGCTCAGTGGTCTGGGTGCCTGCCTGGCAAGCACAAAGACCCGAGTTTGATCCCTGGTACCACATGCTGTGCCGGCCCCAAAATTGGGCGTGGTGGCGCACACCCGTAATCCCAGCTCTGGGGAGGCTAAGACAGGATAACTACGAGTCTGAGCTGTTTCGTGAGGCCCTCTATCCAGTAGATAAATGAAAAAAATATTTTTTAAAAAATTAGACCAGCCTTGTGCTTAGACCTCAAGTTGCGTTTCAAGCGTCCTGCCGTTTTGTTAAGGCTCCCCGCAGGACTCTGAGACTTTGACTGGGGTAAAGCACAGCTGTGTATTTATACTCTGAGTGCCCCTCCGCCTCCCGGGAGCCGTTCAATGACCTCAGGGCGCTGTGCAGGGTCTCCAGAAGCTAAGACTGGCGGTGGGAAGGCACCTGCCGCACACAGGCCAGTGGTGTCCGTCCTCTGAGGCCCAGGGCGCTGGTTGGAGTTTGGGGGAGTTACCCCATGGCTCCAGGTGTCCGGCCCCTTAGCCCCTTAGGGATCTTTTGTTGACAAGCAGCTGCGGCTGGGCTGCCCTGTGTCTCCTGGCTGCTGCCACCCATGGGGGAATGGCTGGCGTGGGGGCCCCAGCCTAGTGTTTGTAGCTGACAGGGGACAGCTGCACAGGAGCCTGGACACCTGACCTTGCCTCTGCCAAGCCTGGCTGTTTTTAGAGTTTTTTGAACTGTTTTGATACTTTTTGATACAATTTGCTAATCACCATTTTGTAGCTCTCCTGCCAGGGTCTGTGTCGCACCCCCAGTGTGCACCCCCTGGATTTGTCTGGGTGAACAGTGTCTTGGTCAGGCCCAGTCCTGCCTCTGGCTTTGACCTTAGCAGTCTGGCCCGTCTCCCAGGTTGCACTGAGGCTGCACGGAGCTGAATGGCACCGTTCTGGCCCCGTGCACCAGAGGCACAAGACACATCCCAGGTCGAGGTCTAGTCTCTTCCCTTCCACCGCTCAAAGCAGCGAACCACCCCGACACTTGGTAGACACACTGTCCTCAGCAGGACGGGCTGTTCACTTCTTTCTGTTTATAGGGACAGACTGAATGGATCCCGAGGGGCCTGCAGGGGTCAAAAGGCAGCCGAATGAACGTACAAGTTCTGGTGGTGGAGGGACAGATGGAAGATGCCCTTCCCTGAAGGAACACCAGCTTGTAGAAGTTACAGGCAAGCTGTGTCAGGTTTCCTCAAAGAGAAGGGGGATCCTTTGGCTTGATCAGATCCCTTCATAAGTCAGTGGAGATAGCTGGCGATTGCGGAGCTCCTCAGTTGTGTTCTGGCTACTAACATCCCTGAAATCTATAATTTGTGTTTGTAATTTGTTGCTTTTTATCTTTGTAATTTGATGACGTTCAAAGTCTCTTCACTGTCTGCACAATGCTTTTTTTCTTTGTTTTTAATTCCATGCAGAGTATTCAGTTCTTGCAAACACATTAAAATAATTTGCCTGCGAGGGTGTGGTTTCTTTTATGGTTACATTTCTAGTTTGTGTAGTTATTGTAACGATCTCTGTTTTTCTCTGCCCCTTATGTATGAAGCCCAAGTATCGTTTTTGAGTCAGTCAGATTTCCCCTTAGTGTCGTGGGAGGCTGGACAGTGTGATTCTGCTGCTGTTCTGCTCCTAATTACTCTTCACGCAGGAATTTCATTCAGTTCCTTCATTGCAGCATCCCGTGACCTCAAATGAAAACCGCTCACTAAGTTGGGTCAGTTGTTATAATTTGATTTGAAAGGGAAAAAGAGCCAAAGGAAAAAGTCCTGACAGGCAGTTCATTTCCTTTCACCAGGACGGGGCTGGAGACACCCTGTTCCCCAGGCTTGGGAGAGGGGCGCCTCCTGCCAGGAGGATTGGCGGGGCCACTGCAGGCACAGCCCCTCTGTGTAGCATCCAGGGAGATTTTGTCACGGGCCCACTGGCTGGGACGCTTGGCTGCCCGCTGTTACCTTTCTCACCCGGATCCATTTCCGCTTCCGGACACCCCTAGCCGAGCGGGCGCAGCCCCTCCAACTCTGTCTGATTGCAGCTTGGTCTGTGTGTCACGTTCTCTGGAAACACAGGCAGGACCTGTGGTCAGGGCTTGGGCACAGTGGGCCCCTTTGAGGGAGGTGCAGACAGGACAGAAGAAAAGCTGGGAGCAAAGTGCTTTGTCCTTTGCTGAGCAGCAGGTTCGCCTCCCAAGCTTGCAGCCCCTGTCACAGTGAGGATGGGACATACAGGTGGCTCCTCAGGCCCAGCTGGGAGGACGGTCGGCTGCGCTCCAGCACCTGGCCCTCTTCCTTCCCTCTGTCCCATCCCCCTCCACCCTATCCACAGCCAGTCTGCGTCCCAGTCCCTCACAAAGCAGCTGGAGATGCCGAGGGAATGTTGCTGGGCCTTGTCCCAGCCCGGCTGAGAAGCCGTGGGCCGCCCTCGGCTTCGTGTCTCTCCTTCAGTCGTGGAGCAGGGCTGTGGGCTAAGGAGGGTACCCACTGATAGCTCCTCCTGGAAGGGGTGTGACCGCGTCTGCCACCCTGTACTGCGTCCCAGCCTGCTTCAGAGAGCGCAGCCCTGCAGCTCCTCCATGTGTGTAGGGGCCTGCCTGCCCAAAGCCAGCCTGAGCCCGCAGGAGAGACCACTCTGGCCGTGGCTGGAGTCAGGAAGGCCGCGGGTGGGCTGCCCGGCCGCCTGTAACCCAGCACAGACCATGCCCAGACCCGCTCTAGGTGCAGGAAGGGAAGCCAGGAAAGCCCTTGGCCTGGCTCTGCCACCGCCCACACAGCTGTCACCTTAGCCAGAGGCACAGGCCACACAGGCACAGAGTGAGGAACTACCTTTGCCTGAGCTTGTGGGTGGAGGCCCCGCCCATGGCCTTCAATCTGACCGGTTGACACCTCTGCGGGAGCAGTGCTGGGTCCAGGCAACGCCACACACTGAAGTCCTGAAGTCTGGTGCCAGCCGGAGCACAGCTCACCAGTGTGGGTCAAGGCCTGACTCAGTGTCCCTTGTTTTGGATTGGGAGCTTGGCGACAGGATAGCCCAGGGGTCGAGTCAGGGTCTTAGCTCTGTTTAGCTCTGTTCCAGGCCTCCTGGCCTGGATGCTTCGGCCCTTAACATTCAGTTCCCTTCCCCTGGACAGGAGCTGCCAGTGCCTGGAACTCTGCAAGGTCCTTGCTGTGTGGTCACGGAGTGTCTGGGGACCTTGGGATGCAACGTCACTCTCATGGACAGAAGGCACACATTCATGTAACACAGCTGCTGAAAGTCTCCAAAACCCCCATTAGAACCGGCTAGGTCAGCACACCTGTAATCCCACCACTGAGGGGGCTGAGGCGGGAGGATCACCATGAGTTTGAGGCCGGGCTCCTTGGTTCAAGACCAGCCCAGAACACATAGCAAGACACTGCCTCCAAAAGCAATCCCGCAGCCCTTTCACTTGGCCGAAACCAGGATCTTGCACACTTCTTTGGCCCTGGGCTTCTCCCCGTTTCCGCTGTTCATAACTCGAGACACTTTGTGGACACAGTCTTAGAAAGTGGGAAGCTCAGATGACTCGGCAACAGTCCTGTCAGCCACACAGGAAGAAGCCGCCGCGGAGCAGCCAGGAGGGCGCCCAGCTGGGCACGCAGGCCAGCTCCCAGCGCAGCAGCGTCACAGACCGAGAATTCGGAACTGGTAGTGCAGCGGCCGCAGCTCCCCCTCTGCACCTCCCCAGTGGGGTGCCTTCAGTCCTTGCCCTAAGGCTTCCTAGCACAGGCTGCGGTCTGAGGCGCTGGTGGCCTCGCCCTAACAGCCGAGGCCTTGGCTGGAGCGGCCACATCAGCCCTTGCCTGAGTCACCAGCTGGCCGGCTGGACCACATGCTGGACTTGCCAGGCTCCACAGTCTCGGGAGTCGCATGCGCGTGCATGTGTGCATGACACCTCCCCGACCCTTTTTTATTTTTAGAAATTTGAAGCCAGGGGTGGCTGCATGCCTGTCATCCCAGCACTTGGGAGGCTGATGCAGGAGGATCTTTTCAGGTTTGAGACCAGACTTGGCTACAAAGTGAGCTCAAGACCATCCTGAACTGCATAGTGAGACACTGGTTCAATCCCAGCACCACATGCCATGCCAGCCCTGCTGCCAGGGTGGGCTGAGCTGGCCACAGAGTCTGGAGCATGGTGGCATGCACCTAATCCTGGTGCTGGGCAGGCTGAAAACAGGATCACTATGAGTCCAAGCTGCATAGCAAGACTCCGTAATAACCAAATACATTTTAAAAAGACAGGAAGAAGGGCTGGCCAAATAGCTCAGCAGATTTAAGTGCCTGCAAGCAGGCAAAGAGGCCGAGAGTTCTATCCCAGGCCTGCCTGCTGTGCCGGCCTGCCCCTGGGGCACGCTGAGATAGCAACTGAGACTGGGCACGGTGGGGATGTAAACAGGTGGATCACTATGAGTCCGATCTAGTAGTGAGACCCTGAACGCCCTAAAATGCTTCCCTAAAATACAAAAATAAAATAAAGACATGAAGAGGCCGGGGAGATAGCTCCGTGGTACAAGTGCCTGCCTGGAAAGTGCAAGGTCGTGAGTTTGAATCCTGATCCTGAAAAAAAAAAAAGACATGAAGAAGAAAAAGAAGGGGCCGGGGAGATAGCTCAGGGGCACAAGTGCCTGCCTGGCAAGTGTAAGGTCCTGAGTTCAATCCCTGGTTCTGAAGGAGGAGGAGAAGCGGAAGCGGAAGCAGAGCAGGAGAGGGGGAGGGTGATGGAAGACAGGGAGGAGAGGGGAAAAAAGAGATTTCAGACAATGTCTCACTGAGTCCTAAGCTCCAGTCCTCCCGCTTTAGCCTACCACAGCTTCAGGATTATAGGCATATGTTACTGCACTTAGCTCCGAAGCAGTTATTTACAATCAGGCTAGCTCTGCGAGCCAATCTGCCCCGGCGTCAGCTTTCCTTCACTAGGGCAAAACACCAGAGACAGACAGCTTCTGGGCAGAAAAGAGTTACTGGGTTTACTGTCGTGGGAGTTTGCTTTTGAGCTGCTGCCACTGCAGCTCCAAAAGGGCATGCTGTGGAGGAAGCCCTCTCCGGTGCAGCTGCAGCGAGGAAGCCGAGAAAGAGAGGGAGGGGCTCCAGGGCGGAGCTGCAGGCTTCCCACAAGCGCGCCTCAACTCGGGAGCCTGAAGCAAGAGGCTCACTGCTAGCTCGAGACCAGCCTGAACCCAGAGAGACCCTGTCTGAAAAACAAAAGAAATGGCTGGGCGTAGGGGTGCACACCTGTAATCCCAGCACCTGGGAGTCGGAGGCTGGAGAATCGTTGCAGATTGGAGACCAGCCTAGGCTACACCGTGAGCTCAAAGTGAGCCTAAGCTGCACAGCAAGACCTAGTCTCAAACAGATAATAAAATAAAATATTACATGGAAAAACTAAAAACAAAGAATTAGAGGGCCGGCCAGATAGCTCAGCGGATTAAAGTGCCTGCTTAGGCAAACACGGGCCAAGGGTTCCATCCCTAGCCTACCTGTGCTGGCACCACCCCCGGGGCACACTGAGACATTGGCGAATGAGACTGGGCGTGGTGGTGCTCACCTGTAATTCCAGTGCTTGGGAGGCTGAAAAACAGGAAGGATCACGATGAGTCCAATCTGTGTAGTGAGACCCTGTAGACCCTGTACTAAATACACTTAAAAAAAAAATTAGTGTTAAATACCTGGTATTAGATAGGGGCTATTGTTTTAGTTGTTTCCATTCATGATGAGTTATTGTTCGTCTCTGACAATGCAAATGTATCACTGAGACTATCACAGGGCCTCATGACAGGGACATCAGAGATAAGGGTTCGGTGCTGTGGGGTTTTAGCCATCTGGGCCTGGGACATGCACCCAGATAAGGGCAGATTGGGGTGTCACATTCGCACACACGCATGGTAGATGGCTTGACCAGGAGCAGTTAAGGCCAAGACCCAGACCAGGAAAGCTGGAGAGGAGCCCAGGGCCAATACTCTGCATGTCACACTGTGCCCCGTGGTGACACATTCACTAGGGGACCGTGCCAAGCGCCCGCTCAGCGGCTGCACGGCTGGGTGACACAGATCCTAGAGGCCCTTCCCAGCTCTGCCTGTTGGGGGTGAAGGGGTGGGGAACAGAGGAGCTGTTGGCCAGGAATTCACCCACAGCCACCGGAGTGGGAAGGGGAAGGCTGTACACATCTGAAATGCACACAGGACAGAGCCTGGGACAAACACTGAAAACGACTCAGGAAGAGCTCCCTTTTAATGAAGTAGACGGAAAAATACTTGCACTAATGCCATAGGAAAAGCTAGAACACAAACACCGGAAATTCAGTAACAATAATTATCTCATGTTTTTTATGCATTAAGTGCCAGATCCTGTCTTGGGTGTTTTCTGTGTATCACAGAATTAAGTGAAAGTCTCAGCATTATATTAAAATATTAATAAAAAATTGCCAGGGGGGTACTGATAGGTTCTAGCCTAAGTACAAACTGCTGAAGCATCGCGGCCCTGATCCAGTGTGGCTGAATGCCAGCAACAGCAGCTCACCCTCCCCGTGGCCCTTCCTCCCTCCTCCCCGCCCAGCCCTGGAGCCCTCTCCTGTGTGGATGAGAGCCCCCAATAGGCTCCTTGTGAGTCACTGAACCTGCCCCCAGACTGCGCCCCAGCAAAAGCCCATAAAGTCTCAGCCTTCCTGAGACTGGGAATCCCCCATCTCCCTGCCATTGATCCTCTCTCTGTCCTGCTCAATGGTAATAAAGGCCTTTTTTTTTTTTTTTGGTGTTTTTGAGACAGGGTCTCGCTATGCAGTTCAGGCTGGCCTTGAACTCAGTTTTATAGCCCAGGCTGGTCTTGAACTCACACTGATCCTCCTGCCTCAGCCTCGGAGTGCTGGGATTACAGGCGTGCACCACCACGCCCGGCTTAACAAAGGCCTTTTCCATCCTTTCCTCTTCTGCTTTCTGCTACACTGCTGAAAACCTTAACAGGCACGAGGGCATGTGCCTCTCATCTCAGTACTTGAGAGGCTGAGGCAGGAGGATGCTGTGCATTCAAGGCGAGCCTGGGCTATGCAGACAGACCTTGTTGCCAGTGAATGAATGCATGCATGAATGAGTTGTACCCCAAAAGCCAACAGTGTCCATCTTTGAGTGGAAGAGTCTCCCCCACACTGAATTTGCATTGCTTGTGTTATGTATTCGGGACAGAATTAACCAAACTGGACGTTTTAGATGGGATGGAGCCACAGGGCCCTGCTTCTGGCCTTATGACTTGTGGAGACCCTGACACTAACAGGGCAGCCCCGGCAGGTGGCAGGTGTGCCCAGCCTTGTCCAGGAGGCCCTGGGGCTGCAAGTCAACTCCAGTGATGTGACTGACTGCACAGCCAGTGTGTCCCTCATGGCACCAACAGGGGTGCTGTCTCTTGGAGATTAGTCCCCCAGACTTAATTACAAGGGGAGAAGAGCACGCGATTACCTACCCTACAGCAGCTATGCTTTCACTATTTCTTTGTACTTCCACTAAACCGGAAAGAAACTGTGGTGCAAGCTGGTGTGTTAGCAGGCGCCCGCCTATTGGGAGGCCACAGAGGGATGCGTCCCCTCACTACTGATCAGACACTCCCCAGGCCTCAGGTGATGTGAGGGCACCCTGGCTCCTGCTCTCTCATCTGTATTCTTCAGCAAAGTACCCCTGCTGGCTGAGGGGCACAGCTAGAAGTCCAGCCGAGGACAGTCAGTACAGAGGCTCCGGGACCTCAGTCTCATGCATGGGAATAACATTTCCTGTCCCCACCTTTCGCGTCAGTGGACATAGCTCACGACAGAGGCTTACCCGGTTCACCTTGTCAGCCTGCTCCTCTCTAGTGGGGGTGGGGGGATTTATTCAAAAGCCTGTGAGGTTCCCAAGTTTTGGGGTGCAGCTGTATCCAGAAAACCAACAGTTTTTCCAGCCCAGGACTCAGGGACAGTCTCTCACCTGGCCTCAAGTTCACAGACTGGTGCTGGAGAAGTCTTGACAAATCAGGTGAGGTGGCTCAGGCCGGTGACCCCAACACCCGGGGGGCTGAGCCAGGAAGATGGCTCTATCCCCAGCTCTTTCTTATATTTGCACTAAGCCACTAGGTTGTCCAGGCTGGGCTCCAACCTGTGATCCTCCTGCCTCAGCCTCCCAGGAGTGCACTGCCCTGCATCAAAGACACTCGTGGCAGGAGGGCAGCTTGATTCCCTGCCAGGCATATTCTACCCCTCCTCCCTCTATCCAACCTCCACCACTTCCTCCCATGTTCTTTTCTTTTCTTTTTTTAAGTTATGCCTGGCTCAGCCTGCCCTGGGGGTGGGGCTGGCACGGCATGTGGTGCCAGGGATCGAACTGCAGTCCCTGCGGTTGCCTAAGCTTGCCTAAGCAGAAGCAGGCACTTTAGACCGCCGAGCTATCTCGCTGGCCCATTTCCTCCCACATTCATAGAACGGAAACATCTGAAACTTAGGTGCTTGAGTGGCCTTTGGGTACCACACTAGCCTGCTAGAGTGATGTCCTCAAGCTGTCCCCAAGGCCACCTGGGCTCCAAAGTAGGTGCTGCTGAAGTGCCACATGACCCCTGGCCTGCTCTTGGAGTTGCTGATCCTGCAGTTTCAGCTGGAGCTCAGGCCCTGACCTTTCTAAACCCTTCTAGGAGGAGGAGGAAGACATTCTAGGCTGGGAGCCAACCAGTGCAAAGGTCCTGGGGCAGGACCTCCCCATCAGCATGCCAGCAGCACAGGGGGAGGAGGAGCAAGTGTGGGAGGGCCTGGGGGGCCTCAAAGGCTGTCTGCTCCCTCCCTGTGCTCTCAACGTCAGCAAGCATGAGCTGAGCCCCAAGAGGCACCAGGACAGGGGTGCGTTGAGGTTACAATGCCAGCAGAGCACGTGGATCCCCACCTTCCCAGAGCAAAGTCGCCAACTTCAGGGCATCACAGGAAACCCTGTGACAAAACCCTGCCTCCTGCTCCTTGTCAGCATCAAGTGCCCTCCTGTGCGGGACCCTGGGACGATGTCCTGCACACCTGACAGCTGTCTTTTCTTTTTTTTTTTTTTTGCAGGACTGAGTTCGAACTCACAACCTTGCACTTGACAGGCAGGCGCTTGTGCCAGGGAGCTATCTCCCCAGCCCCGTGACAGCGTCTTGGTGGTGGTGAACAGCAGGAATGGGCCATGCACACCGTGTGCACACTCTAGGGAAGCAGGGTGATGCACACCGGTACTCGCAGGAGGACGTGAGCCCAGAAGTGCAAGACCGCCTGGCCAACGTGACCAGACGAGACCCCATCCCCAAAATAAACAAAAGGCATCGAGAGTCGGTGTGCATCCACATGTGTTCACCCGAGAGTGTTTCGTATGCACTGTCTCTGTTTTGTATACCCTGCATCAACACTAATGCTTGCTTATGGCCGGGATTCTGTCTTTTCCTGTTACTGAGTTACCTGTCCATGGCTGAGACAGAATATGGGACACCCAAAGTTCAAGGAGGAAAGGTTTACGTACTTCTCAGTTTGTAGAGGTTTCAGGCCACAATTAGCCGGCTCCAAGCCAGAGTGGCACGGCAGAGGGAGCGTCCACTGGAGGCGAGGCCACGGTGGGACTGCAGCAGCAGTGGCGGTGGCAGCGGCAGCAGCGACGCAGCAGCTTCCTTTCCTTTGTCCCGCCCAGGCTGCAAGCCTCTGATTGGGGCCACCGACACCCAGGCTGGGCCTTCACATCCCTGTCCCTGCCCAGGATTCCTGTCGCAGCTCCATTGCAGACCTGAGGGGCATCGCGATGCAGGGTGTCCAGACCCACTCCACTCCCAGCTGCTGAGCTCAGAGGCCTAGTGGCATCAGGCCCTCAGCCTCGCCAGGCCTGTGGTCTAACCCACCTCTGCCTCCAGAGAGGTGGTGTCACTGCCTCACATTTTCTTTTTTTTTTTAAATTTTTTTTTTAAATTTTATTTATTTGTTTGCTTGTTGTGTTTGTTTGTTTCTTTATTTATTCATTTTGTGGCTGGCTCAGCCTGCCCTGGTGGTGGCGCTGGCGCAGCATGTGGTGCCGGGGATCGAACTGCAGTCTCCACAGTTGCCTGAGCCCTCCTAAGCAGGCGCTTTAGACCACTGAACCATCTCGCCGGCCCT
>PVKN010007884.1:0-25904 GCA_004027915.1 Capromys pilorides
GTCCTGAACAGCAGTAGTCAGGTGGCATCATTCTGTTGGCAGTTTAAAGAAAGGGGACAGTTCCTGATTTTTATAGGTAGCATTTATTATATGGAACCCAGCCATGAACAGTGCATGAAGACAGGGATGCGAGTCCTTAGAACACTGGCTTTTTACACACTGTCAATCACTGTTCCGATCAGCATGCACCGTACTAGTGAAAAGAAGAAGCTGGTGGAGAACAGGACGGCTGGGATGGAGTGAGCTGCGCCACAGCTGGGCAGCCCTGGGAGGCGGTCGGGTCAGTGAGGGAGGGAGGACAGTGAGAGGCGCCAGGAGCGCACCCTGTGAGTGAAGGATCCTAGGGAGGTGCACAGGTCTCGTAAAGGCAGTCAGTAGGATGGAAAACGAAGGCTCCATGTGGATTTGATGCTAGAGATACTGTGCATCGGACAGCATGCGGGTCGTCACTCGGGCCCACGGAAAGAGTAGGTCTAGTATAATTTACAGTGTAATGAGACTGTGTAAGCACCTGTCTCGGTTACTCTTCTCTTGTTGCTGGGACAAATACCCGACACCAAAAATGTAGGAAGGAAAGGTTTAGTTAGCTCACAGTTACTGGAGTTTTCAGTCCATATTCAGCCAGCTCCAAGGCAGAGCGGCACATGGCAGAGAGCAGCAGTTCATGGCAGCGGAAGATAGCAACAACCTCGACAGAGGCAACCGACCAACCAGGGCACCAGAGAGCAACAGCAAGAGTCTGTCTCTCTGTCGCTCTTTATATCACATTCTGGCCCTCTGCCTTAGCCCATCCACTTTAGGCCACACCAATAATCCCAGCCATACTCAGACCCATAATCCCATCAGTATTAAAATACATAATCCCAGTGGATCATGAGTCAAGTCTCGAACTCTAGAAGTCTCCGCCCCATGACTGCATAAGGCTTTGGGGGGACACTAGACATCAACCATAACAGCACCATTCATTAGTTTTCAGAATTTAGAACCAATGTATACATACAACATGGAATTTAACTGTGATTAAAGGATAGAATGGCCAACAGTAAAAACACAAGTGGCAGAGGTACAGGCAGTGGGGACACCGGCAGAGGACGGGAGTGCTGGAATACCAGTGTTCTCCAGCTCCAGTGTGGAGGGCTGAGGAATATTGTCTCTAGGTGATGGACAAGGAGCTGGCACTTTAAATGACTTTAGTTTTGGCAGCAGTTGTGGAATGGAGGAAGAACTAAATTATTTCCCCCACTGCTGGGGATAGAATGCAAGGCCTCACTTGCGCTGGGCAGTGCCCTCCCCTGGAGCAACGCGGCCAGCCCAAGAACTGGAATTGTGATCTCTGATTATTTTGCGGAAAGAAGAGGAAAAGGGTGAGTGAGCCAAATCCTTATCTGTCAACAAGGCCTGAGAGAATACTCCGAAAATCAGAAAATTGGTATACAAGTCTTTTCTTTAATGGTACGACAGTGACCATTAGAAAAACCCAAGTAGGAATTAATACGATTGCTTTCCGCTGGGCAGTGCTTGATAGCAAGAACTACTGTTTCTATCGCAAGCAGACAGTTCGATTTTGATTTCTTAAACCTGAGCACATCAAATAGTTTTGATTTTATTTTAATAAATTTATAACACTGAAATACATACCTTGAAAGAAAATTCGATTTTGGTGGGAAAAAAAAGAAAACTATGTGACTCTTGTTTCAGATTGTGTTCCATTGTGCATGTTGCTTATAATTCTTATATTTCATGTTTCTGTGATTTTTAAAAGAACTTTTTCTCAGGGGATATGGTTCCATCTATACAAAGAAAAGCTATGGCAAATAGAACTGTATTCCAGATATCACCATAAGAAGTACTGGTCCCTGAAGGTGTTCATTGCCCGAAGCTTCCCAGCTTGCATCATCTCTGGTCCCATTGTCTGAGTGGCTTGGTGCTTCTGCTGTGGGATTAGTGTTCTTTGAACTAGGAGCTCTAGGAGGGTAACTTTTCGTTACTTTTTACTCATTGCAGGGACAGATACCCAACACTCAAAATGAAGGAAGGAAAGGTTTATTAAGCTCACAGTTTGTGGAGGTTTCAGTTCACACTCCGCTGGCTCCAAGGCAGCAGAAAACAATGAAGAGCAGAGGAGGAGCAACAGCTGTGGCATCCATCAGCCTCTCTCTTCCAGATTCTGTGCAGGAGCAGAGCTCCTCCAAAGTGGTGTGGCTGTGAACATCAAGCTCCTCCAAAGACCAGGACTTCTCCAAGGAAGCGGGGCAGGGCTGGGCCTGACAAGAAGCAGCCAGGGCAGGGTCAGGCTGGGCTGATCGCACAAAGTCTTCCTCCCTCATCTCTTTAAACACTTTCTGTGAAGAGTCATTCTGGGGTGGCCTGGCTGGCTCTAGGGTGGAACCAATCACATCCCAGGGCAGGGCCTCCCCACGCATCCTGCAGGACGGGGCCTCTACAGCCTGGAACACCCGAAGCCCATCCAGCCAAGCTTCCTCAAGTTGACACAATGTATCAACTACCACAGTAAGGAAGGTCGTTTCACTTTCATTGTTCTCCAGTTCAAGAAGCCGCTCTGTCACGGTTTTCCACACAGCTTTTGTTGAGTGGGCTTCAGGAACAGCTCACAATGTGTTCTTTCCACAGTTTCCTAGAGCACATGCTGCTTGCCAGGCAGTGGGCCAGGCCCCAGGGGAACGGCTGGGAGCATCCGGCCTGGCAGTGGAGAGCCCTGCTCTGTCTGGTCCATGCTACTCTTCTCCAGGGTGGGAGGCAGTGGAGAAGGTCCAGATCCTAGAGACTCTGCCTCATCGCCCTTGGGAGCAGGGTTGCCGTGTCCTGTAAGGCCTAGATAACGACAACTTCATGTGCGCAGCAGAGCAGTGATCAGAGCTGTGATGCTTGTGAATCAAACGGTGTCCTGAGGAGCTCAGAGGGCTGCGTAACCATGATCACGGTTTAGGTTTTGGAGAGAATCAAGCCCTGACTGTCTTTGTGAGCAGCCAGAGGCGAGAGGATCAGTGAAGCTCCTCCTGGCTGTAATAATGCTGAACAGCAAACTCCAGCCATGGAGATAATATTTTTGGTCACCAAGTTCTGGGCTGCCCCTGAGCTTTTCTCGCTCTTGCACATGGCTGCAATAGCTCCATCTGAGAGTCTTTACTGATTGCCTGTCTCGTGTCCAGCCCTGGTTCAGGAACTGAGGAGCCCCCCCAAAGGAGGATGTCGAGGTCCTTTTCAGTCCTGATGAAAAGCAGCAGCACGGCCTGGCAGCTCACAGTTGTAGGCAGCTAGCTGTGTGCTGGGCCTGGCTCCAAGAGCTTCGCCATTGTGCGAAATCCTCCCTGCATCACAGAGATGCTCTCACTGTATAAAATGAGGAAGTCAGAGCAGGCGCCACATGTCTTATAATAGGCAGAGCTGTGATTTGAACTCGAGTAGGCTAGCTGCAGAGCCTTTATCTCCACCCCTGAGCTATTTCGGCTTAGTGTGAGAAACAGGAAATGTAAAATAAAACACATTTAAATACACCCAGGGAGAGACCATTCTAGAACAAAATGCAAATTGCAAAGTACAGATCGACAGCAGGGACTTTTTCACTTCACAGTGTCTGGGGTGAGCAGCTGCGTTTCTTTCCCTTGGTGCTCACCACCTCCTCCTAGGATATGCAGTCACTGACTGCCGCTTCCCTCCGAGAAGACAGGAACACTGTATTATCGTGACCAGAAGAAGCTCTGCAGGCTATGACGAGCTCTCAGTGCTGGTTTGGGTGCTTGTGGGAATTTTCTGAGCTCAGGACAGCATCTGCACGCAGGTGGCGCGGCTGGTTTGCAGCCCCCTCTGTTATAATCACAAAGAAGCAACTCAGGACCATTTCTGAGCTCCACTGCAGGGGAGAAACAGGTGCCACCTTGAGTTATTCCACCTTTGGTGTGTGACAAGCTGGGACGCGTAATGTAGACCTCGGGTCCAGGCAAGGAGGTGATGGTTGCTCAGCTGATACCCACGACCTCGGTGGCAGTGGATGACAGGAAAATAATGTGCCGGCCAGATACCAGGGGCACTTAGGCCTGCTGTGTTGTGAGGCATTTCAGGTTCAAAAAAGCCAGGGAAGTTAGAGCGAGCTGTTATTATTACCATTATTATCATTGTTGTTTGATATCAGAAACTGAACTCAGGACCTTGTGTCTGCCAGGCAGGTGCTGTGCTGCTGAGCTACCTCCCTGGCCCACATTGTAAAAATATTTTTTAAAAAGGTCTTCACTTAAACTTGGTGATAAGTTAACTTGGAACACACTTTAAATACACATGGTAGTACTGGGGAAATAGCTCAGAGGCTTAATTACCTGCCTGGCAAGCACAGGGTCCTGAGTTCAATCCCTGACACAAAACCAAAACAAAACACAAATGGTGGAAAATGCTTAGGGTGAAAAGTTAGGCCCTTTTTTGATTTCTGGTCTCCTGAGCCTGAGTGTTGATCTCTTGAGGCAGCTCTTATCTATTGTTGACTAAGATTCCTCTTGCAAATAATCTGTCTGTACAATAAGTGTGCATGCGTGTGTGTGCGTGTGTGTGTGTGAGCGAGCACATGCACCCACATAAGTATCTCTTCTTTTCCCTTGGCAGCATACACGTTATGCTTGCTTTATGCCTACTTGATTTCTCTAAGAGACAATTTCCTATCAGGCAGTACATTTGGGTCTGTTTTGTTCCTTTCGGAGCCCTTGCGTATTGGTCTTCCGTATGATGATCGCTTTGTCAAGCCAGCCCCCACCGCCCGTATTTAGGTGATTAAGATCGTTCTCAAAAGTGCCAGAGCGCTTCTCCTGGCTGCCTATGAGTAAGTGGAGATCCACGCACGCAGAGATGGACTGAAATAATTCAGTAGACTCCTGAACCTACATTTCGGATGTGTTTTTCTTGCTGTCATTGTATTTTTATCACAGACGACAGAAGAAGGTGGCTCAGCGGTGTGCCTGAGTGTGTTTGCACGCGGGGGTGGGTGTGTGAGTGTGTGTTCCCATGCTGGTAGGTGTGCATTATGTTGGGTGGCAGATGTGTGCTTGAAAAACCCTGAATGAGTCCTTTTATTTTTAAAAATGCAGTATGAAATTTTAAGTGCTCTGAGGGTGGGAAGATGGTGTGTTATTTAAAGCAAACTTGAGAAGAATCCTTCGGTGAAGTGAGGAGTTCTTTATTTGCTTAAAAAACTGACTCCATTGAGGCATAGTCTACATACAGTTAAGTGCAGCCATTTAAAGTGTGTGGCTTGGCCGAATGCGTACATTCATCTAACTGCTGTCACAGTTGGTACCTACTATCTACCAAGCCCTCGCGCTGGCTACGTAGGCCCTGTCCTGCACGGTACTTCTGCACTGCAGGAAAAGGCATTAGAGTAAGAAACAGCCCCTTCTGCCATAGAGTTGAACCTGAAAACATTTACACGTGTCCTGTACTCTGCCTTCTCAGCAGCCTACTCAGTGAGGGGCAGCGTCCTCCTTAGAAGGAGAGCCTTTCATTAAATGAGGTGAGACCTGCAGAATCAGCACTGTGCACTGAAGTGCCTTCCCCAGGCGGAACCCAGGAACATGCTTGTGATGTGAAAGCCCCTTGTTCCGTCCCACTTGCCTTTCCCATGTGAGGGAACCCGGGCCCCTGGAGTTGCCCCACTCATGGGAGAGTGGCCTCCAGCGAAGAGGGTGCAAGACGTGGGTAGTGAATCTTTCTCTCCAGGTTTTAAAAAAAAAAAAATCCCTGTGTCTTCTCTCTTTGTGGTTCCCCTTCCGCCTCCTCAGTCAGCCCCCACCCTCCTCCAAGGGCCAATGTAAAAGAGATAAATATCCAGTGGCCTGGGATCTAATTGTTGGCATAAGGCCCACCCTTGCCTCTCTTTCTCTTCTGTTCCTTTCTAAATCGATCTTCTCCTGATGTCCTCCTGCCTCCGGCCTCCCTTACCTTTCATACTTGAGGACAGCTGGAAAGGGAAGCAAAACTCACACTAGGACTGTGACCAGTGGGCTTCTAAGGGTTGCTTAGAAGTCTTGGGTGAAAGTTGAGCCTGTGGTTGGTTAGGAGGAAACTTGACTTTGATTTTCGGTTTCTGATTCCCCTTCCTTTCAACCTCATACCTCCGGAAACACAGGCATGCGACACCTGTGGATCTTTGGGGACTGACAATTGTATATAAGCGGCTGCCTGGTAGTAGTGGCATCCTTCTGTTTTGCTATTCTGGTTGGCAGAGCTCGCCCTGGGCAGGTGTGCTGTGCTGGCAGGACTGTCCCATGGAGTTAGGAGCTGAGGGTGCTTGTTAGGACTCTACCACTCACCTCTAGGCTGCCCTGCTGTGGGACACATTCCAAGAGTTGCATTGCACGCGACATCCCTAGAGCCGTGTAGCCGGTCTGCCTCACTGGTACACCGGGGTGCCGATGCCTGCCGTCTTGCTCTGTGTCCAGCCCTCGGGCAGCTCTGGGCAGCCTAGTAACGTGACCCGAGTGGGGTCATAAACTTGTAACATGATTACACAAATTTTAGCAGATTTTCCATGACTTACTTGTGCAGTGCTGGATTGTGAGCTGCATGGGTGACAATGGGACAATGTATATGTGGGGGGGGGGGTATGGGAGTTCAGGGCAGTGCTGATGCCACTTCCTGTGCCTGCCGTGTGTTGCCAGTTGAATCCAAACCTGTGTGTATCAGATGTCACATGCCTTTACACAACCTGGTATGAAAGATACAGCGATCGGCAATATGTTTCAATCTACGCGTGCGTGCATGCGTGCGTGCGTGCATGCGTGCGTGTGCCTGTGAAGATAGGTGTTCATTGTCCTTAGGCAGATGCGTATGCTTTCTTATTTAATTATCGCACTGGGGCTTGTAGTGTTATTTCATAAAGTGATTTAGTAAGTTAAAATAATTGTTACTTTGCCATATAGCACACGTGTCTGTAGATAATCCCTACTCACTCAGTGTGACCTGGACAACGGCACAGGTTAGACACTCAGCTCTGGCGGGGTTATCTGGAGGAGTAAACGAGATAACACATGGGTAGGCCTTGGAAAATAGGAGGGCAGCACCCAGAAGAAGTCCTGCGTGAGCTGTTGTTGCTGTCTGAAGATTCTTTCTGAGGAGTGTCTCCTTCAATCCTGGTTCATCAGTGGCGCGCTCATCATGCTTGTGGGGTGCAGTGGTGTTGGGCATCACTCTGCCCTAGTGAGGTGTGAAGGGGGGTTCTGTGGCATGTGTCCGGAGACCAGCCCGCCGGAGGATGGAGGCTGAGAGGCGGGCGATCACACACCCTGGGACAGGCTGTGTGAGAAGAGTCCACGGGCCAGGTGCGTGTATGTGGGGGCATCGGCCTGGTGGTGGCTGGGTCTGACAGTGACCGCTAGCCAAGTCCTCTTCCGGTATGCCCAGGCAAATCTGGTGGTGCCTGCGGCTGCAAAGCTCTGTGTTCCTCAGTTGTCTCAGCTGGAAGGTAGAGACATTTGCCGCCCTATAGGAGGGTAAGTGAAGCAGGCAGGTAAAGCCCCTTGAGCCTTCCTGTGCCCAGCTGTGAGGACTGGCCTGCCCTGTGTCTTTCTAGGCTGGCACAAGCCTCATACCTTGGTCCCTTATTTGACCTCTGTAAGACCACTGTAAATTCAGCAGTGTCCTAGAATGACATGTATTAATAATTATCAGTTTGGAATGTGTTTATTTTTTTGTTAGAGGAGAGTTGTTATACTAGGAAGACTATTGGATTAAGGAGCAAAATGGCTTAAAAACTTGGCCTTTTAATGCTAACAGTACCAGCGATGACTGTTTGTGCCAGGCACCTGCTAAGTATTTTATGTAGATGGTGTCAGGGACCCCCACATTGGTCCAAGTGACACCGGTCTTGATACGAGCTCCATGTCACTGACAGGCATAGAGGGCAGCTGCTAGCTTTAGGCCGTCTATCCAGGCAGCTTGTGTTTAACCATGACATCCTGAAGAACCCCTTACGTTACACTGATGGGGTTCCCTTGACAACCCATTTCACAGATGAAGAAGCTGTGGTGTGCCGAGAGTCAGTAATTATCCACAGGTAAGGGATAAAATCTGGATTTAGCCCTGGTCTGACCCTAGGGGCTGTATTTGTCTGCCCCACTGGTTGACAGCCTGGCTCTGGCTCTCCCTGGAGGAATAGCCAAAGGCACTGTAACTTGAAAGAGGATTGTAGTTAAAGAAGAAATGGTTGCTGGGAAGACTGTCATGGGAAGGTATGAGGCCTGAAAAGGTTTTGTAAGTAGAGCTGCATCAGGGACAACCAGGAGGAAGCTGGAGTCCAGGATGCCTGCAGAGCCAACCCTGGGAATATCCAGGAGGTCAGCATTTAGGTAGAGTCAGCTGCCCGGTCCTCGTGCCCAGGGACAAGTCGCAGTGTTTCAGGAGGCCAGGTGCCTACGCGGCTGAACTGTGGGCTGAGTGAATCTGTGCTAGGCGAGTTTGGCTGTGAACTTGCGCCGCTCACTACCACCTCTTACGCTTGGCAGCCCCGTTACCCTGGGTGGGTTCTCAGAGCCTCCACGCTGGGCTGCCTGGGGCCTGGCCAGCGTCTGTGGCCATCTGCTCGGGCTGCAGAGCTTTTTGTTGCTTTTGGCATGTGTAATGGCTTAATTTCTGTTTTTCTGTTGGAAAAATGCTGTTCACGGGCATTGAAGCAGCCGTGGGTACTCAAATGGTTTCTGATGGCTATCTTGAATGTTAATATCCTAATACATTTTATTGTCAGTGACCTGTCCTCCCCGCCACGAGTTCTCTTACTTCTCTTTTGCAGAGATAGGCTCGCCGCCTGCCCTCCCCAGTCCTCGCTTCCCGGCTCATTCCTCTGCTGCCTCCCTCCCTGCCTTTCACAGATAGCATTGTGTTTGGCCCGCAGAGCCCACAGTCGTGGGAAACCTCTGACTTGAAGGATATGAGAAAGTGTTTCATTTTGCCGGAGGGGTTAGGAGGGATGATCTAATCTCTGAAAGGCATACATTATTTAAATTCGGTTTCAATTCTGTGCTCTGGGGCAAGCAGGCCCCAGATAGTTTTGAACTTTGGCAGGGACAGGGTTCTGGTTTGGCACTCTCCAGTGGGGCCGATGGTTGGTTTTCCTGTTTATAATTCAGGGCAGGTGCTGGTTGTACTTGGGGCGGGGCCAGTGCTAGTGGTGAGTTCTGGGCAACATTTTCTTTAATCATAAACTTCAAATCATGGACTCTCGGGACAGAGTGGGGTGAGAGAAGTTGTCTTGAGGAATCACCAGTTTGTCATTTGCTCCCCATCTGGACCTGGACTCAGGCGAAAGCTCCTGCAAAAGGACCTGGGGGGACAGTGCTGATCTCACTGTGGGCTTGTGCTTCCTGTATCAGTGGCTGGCTTCCTCCACCAAGCGTGGGAGACCTCTTCAGATGAAAACAAAATTGGGGGAAAACCATAAGCACTCTTAAGCATTACAGGCAAAATGTGGCAGTGCTGTGGGACTCCTGTGTGGCTTTGGACACGTGGATTGCATGTAGTGTGAGGTGCTGGACAGTATCCATTCGAGTTGCACTTCTTTGCCTTTGGGGCACTCAAGTGGGGCATTCGTGGTGTGGCCGCCTTGACTCCCCTCCCCCTCCACCCGATGCCACAGAGTGTACATCATGTGCCTGCCTTCCTCCCTAGAGATGTGAACGGAGGGGTGAGGGGCCCACGATAGGCCTTGGGAGGTCCCGAACTCAGAGCCTTTCCTTATTGGCGTGAATGAGTCCTGGGAATTTCCTAATCAGAAGACCGTGAGCTAAGGATGCAAATATGGCTACCGCACCTTCTGTCTAGCAGGGTTACAGTTTAGTCCAAGGCATGTTGAGGCCAGGCCTGGTGTCAGTGCGAACACAGATGAGAGGAGAGTGAGTTCTGACTCGGCGTATCTGGAAAGGCTTCAGAGAGACGTGATAATTGCCCTTGACCTTGAAGCAAAGGAGATGTCCACCAGACTGTCCGAAGTGTCGTTTGCTGAAAGCCTGCTTATTTTGGGTACAGTGGAGCAAAACAAGGGAGGGGGGTGGTGGTTCCTGCCCTCAAGGAAGGCACAGCTAGCTGGGGAGAAAGCTGAACACTTAGTTCTGTGTGGACAGAGGGATGATGGAGGTAGGAGAGCCTCAGAGCGGGGCTTGGCGAGCTGCGGTTTCCGAGGTTGCTGCTCTCTGTCTTATAGAGAAGGTGGTTTCTGTAGGGATAATTCAAACCTTGCAAAGACCTCTTCACTTCCAGAGGCTCAGTCTTCGGGTGTTCTCTCCTCCTGTGCGGTTTCCTCAGGCTGCTCGTGTACAGCAGCACTAGTTGGCTGGCTTGGGAGCAGGTTGGGTTGGCTGGAGGTCGGCGGTACCCAGTTAACTGCGTTAGCTCTGTCTGGACAATCTGGGTAGAAGTTGGGCGTCGCAGCCATGTGCAGCTGACATACCAGCGGGACACGGGCATCCCCCGTCTTGCATGAGCACCACGCACTTGTTGAGCCTTTGTTTCTGTCACTTCTGTGGCTTCTTTCTGGGAAAGACTTCCCAGAATGCCTCCAGTTCCTGGGATACGCCAGTTGCTCTCCGTATTAACCTGGGTTCAGCACTGTTCTCTGTTTTTGTTTTTCCTCCCTGATGAGGTGGCAAAGGCGAGAGCAGGAATGGTATCACGCACTCCTCTTATTTCATCTGGGAGCAGGGTGCCTAGAATAAGAAGCATAGGTTGTCTTGTCTTAGCATTGAATCTCAACATTGCCAATGACCTGGAACTTGGAGCACAATGGGATAATGTGGGTTTTATCTTTAACCCGTACCCTACTGACATGTTTGACTGGAGAACTCCAAGTTGGGAGCACTGTCCTATGTGCCGGATGTTTAGCACTTCCCTGGCCTTTGTACTTCGGGTGCTTTTCACCGTGATGTCCCCATACCAGTCACAACGGTCATAAGCATCCAGATGACTGCCTCGAATCCCTTTAGGAGCAGAACCATTCCCAGTTGAGAACCACTGGGACGGTGCTATTTTTTGCATCAGCATCAAAGCTCCTAGTACTGCATCTGGGACACAGTAGGCGTTGTGTCTGAAGATTCTTCTTCAGTCCTGATTTACCTGCAGCTTGATGCATTGTGGGCTGGGGCACAGCTTGGAGCTGTCACTCTGGATTTTGACAGTCTGGGATGGAAATATTGGGGAACTCTCAGGTTACCCACACAATGCACTAACAGAATCCCTTGTCATTTTCTTAATTGCAGATTGATCTGGAGCCAGAAGGGAAAGTGTATGTGATCATCGACCTCTCAGGGTCCTCAGGCGAAGGTAGGAGAGCGCGACCTCTCTTTTCTGTTGACCCTTGGCTTCTGGGTCGCTCCTTTCCCTTGGCTGGGATACATCCCAATGACATTTAATTAATTGGCATTCCTTGATGGAGAAGGTTATTTTGAAGATGCTATGCCTGTGTACCAAAAGGGAGCAGCCATCTGTCAGCCAGTGGAACAGAGGGAGGATTTCTGACTTCCCAAGCGAGGCCAGGAAAGCAGGAATTTCTGTACACTGAGTGTGGGGCAGGCTTTGGTGGAGGGGAGCTGCTCCCAGGAGGCTGTGCGGGGTTTGTGTGAACGCTGAGGAGGAAGCAAAACCAGTTGGTCTAACGGTATTCGGGAATGAGAAAAGAAAGTGCCCAACTTCAAAATCTTACTTCTTTAGAGCACTTAAAGATTGTTTTCCCTATTCTTTACACAGCCCACGCCATGCTCTTAAAGAAAAATAATGGGATGAAGGCATTTCTGTTCCCCACTCGCTGCTTTGACAGCATGTGAATTTTCTATGATAGTTGGGTTTTCCTTCTCTCTGATTTTTTTGTTTTTCTTTGCTTACTCAGTACCTTTCCAGAGTTTATGTTGGATAGTAAGAACTGAGCAGTCAGGGCGTGTGCGGAGGCCAGAAAACAAAACCTTGGGCCGGGGCACACTGGAACTGCACTTAAGACTGGGTGTGGCGTGGGAGGCTGTACCTAATCTAGTGGTGAGACCCTGAACACACTGTAGACCCTTCCCTAAAGTACAAACAAGCAAACAAAAACCTTTTGGAGACAGGAGCAGGGAGCTCATGCAGATGGGTTGCGAGCTCTCTTTCTCCTCCCCTTCTCTTTCTGGGGGAAGGGGGACATCATGTTGGCTTTATTTTATTATTTATTTATTGTTATTTTTGAAGTGTAATTTAACTTTATTTTGAAATAAAGAAGCAAGGACAAAAATCAGAAAACAAGCTAACATGTTACAGATTTCCAAAACAAGAATAGCTGCTTAACAATGGTTGATACGTTATCTAGTTTTATCGTCAAATCTGTTGCTCTGATTTATTTTCTTTAAGTCAGGTTCTCACTGTAGAGTTGGCCTCCAGCCCATAGGGATGCACCTGCCTCCGCCTCCACAGTGCTAGGATTACAGGTGCGTGCTGCCATGCCTGGCCATAAAGTTGGTTTCCAAGAGGTGGCACAAAGATAGGGAAAAGCTCGTTCTTGGCAGGGAGACCAAAGGCTGGCTGACAGTGGTGTCCCAGGGGAAGAAGATGTGTACTTAGCTCCCTGAACTCTTCTAAACAAAAAGCACCGCCCCTTTTCACAACACCTCCCCAGCATTCTGGGTCCCGCAAAGCCACAGCCTCACCCATGCTCTCCAGGTGGCGGGTCCAACAGGATGGGAAGAACAAGGAGTGGAGAGCAAAATCAAAGGAGCTGGCCAAGTGACGCCGTCCTTGATAGTGATGCATAATGATGTCCGTTTGGCTTGTTGGCCAGCCTCAGCAGGTGCTCAGTATAAGAGAATGACTGGGCACATAGGGGGCTTTACAGAATTTCGCCCTCTTTTAATGGACAGGATTGATTCAGGATAGGGTCAAAGCTTTACACATCTTTTCAAAATTGGGTGCTTGCACATTTCTGCTCTTTATTGTAATTATGCCTTGGCTTTTCCAGCCCCCTTTCCCTCTTCTCAGTGCTGTGCAGCCTGGAATAGAAGAAGCAATATTTAGCATGCAATATCTGACACCTACAGAGGGGCCGCGCGGGTGTGAAAGGAGCACAATGCATCCACAACTCAGATTAAGGCATTAAGCACCCCGGTCAGGTGCAGGGGAACGTGCCCCGTCACCCAGGCCCGTAGGAGTCTGACAGGATGGCCGCTGGAGTCTGGGAGGTGGAGGCCAGGCTGGGTGATACAGCAAATCTGTCTTTGCAAAAGTCAGTCAGTAAGGTAAAGCCTTACAGTTGTATGAAACGTTTTTTTACACATAGTATATGTTCAGAATTTACGAGGCTTCAGGTTTTACAGTGATCTCTGACTGTAAACACTGATTAAACATTTGATGGGCAAAATGACATTTCTTTTTTATTTCCATCATCTTCACGAAGCATGTAGCTCAGCAGACTAAGTGCCTGTTTGGGCAATCGCAGGGACCAGGGTATGATCCTAGTCCCACTGCCTAGCCGGCCCTGCCCCCGGGGCGTGCTGAGCCAGCAATGGAGTCTGGGCATTGTGGCACACACCTGTAATCCCAGTGCTAGGGAGGCTGAAAACAGGAGGATCACTATGAGTCCAAGCTGTATAGCGAGACCCTGTGCCAAATACATTAATGAAAACAAAGATACTGGACAAGCAATGTTAGGCTGGGGTTATTTTCTTTTTTCTCTAGAAACATTTTGCATTACAGGGAAAGGAGATGGGTGGTGAATGAATGAATAAGAAGCAATTGGTTCTATGGTTTATTGCAAGTGAAAGCACTTCTCATCGGGTTAAGTTCTGAGTCTTTTTAAAAATCTCCTTCTTCTAAAGAAAATAGAGTTTAGTTTAGAAATGCTGACACAGGCCCGAATCTGTAAAGTGCTGGCATGCGCTGCTCCAAAGCAAAGCAGGCAGTTTCCGTTCTTTTTCCTTGCTGTTCCTGACTTGGGATCTTTTCTGGGGTGGTGGGTAGACTTGCAGTAGTCCCTTTCTTGAAGCTTTCCGCTTGTGTGGAGCCCATCTGTCTGCAGTCTTTTGCCAGGATTCCGGGAGCTGCTGGCCCAGAGGTGGTACCAGCCCTGGAAGGACTCAGAGAATGAAGAGAGACCTAGGAAATGAAAAACCACCTTCGTCACCTGAAGTGTGTGAGAAGAGTCTTGGGTGAAACACGATTTTCACAGCTGCCCAATTATAGTTACAGGCAGTGGGCATCCACCCATCCTTACTGCAGTCCACCCCCCCCTTTTTTTTTTTTTGGTGGGATCGGGGTTCAAACTCACGACCTTGCACTTGCAAGGCAGGCACTTGTGCCACGGAGCTGAATCCTTGGCCCCCTTGCAGGCCCTTCTTGAGTGCAGATACCTAACTGAGTTTTGTGAAAGGGTTGAAAGGATGGCACAGCTGAAGGGTCACTGCCCCCTTATTTGGCCATCAAGCACCTGTCTCCAATACTCCAGCCCTATCAATGGAGAAAAATATAGTCATAGGAATGGTGTTAACTTTACAACACATGCAAATTCCAGAGAGTTCAGAGAAAGGTGTGGGGGTGAGATGGTGTGACTACACCCCCTTCTTCTAGGACGTGCCAAAGAATTCTGCTTGTTGAGAACATCCTGTTAGAAAGCCAGGGTGTCTACATCTGCTGGAGCTGGGTATAATGTGATTTCTAACCGTCTAATAAAATTCCACTGCTTGCATATCCTGTGCAGTTCGCCATAATGGGATTTGGCCAGCGTATCCTTCAGCTGAAACAGACAGCCTAACCCAAGATGTAAAGGGTTAGCCTGGGTGAGAGTGGGGGGGGGGGTCATTGCTGGTCACGTGCTTTAACCCTTCAGTGTAATTTGGGTAGACATCTGTCAGATCACTCTTGAGGGCTGGCTGCTGTCTTCAACAGGGAGAAGGCATTGAGGAAATGGGTTATTTTTGGAAAGGTGTGGTCCTGGACACTTTGCTGATATTATCAAACCTCCTCATGGAGTGCTCCTGTGTGCCTGGTCCTAGGTGCTTCTTAATGTTTGGTTTTCATAGAGACGGAAATCACGTGGCTGCCTAGTAAGCAAGATGCTTTGGGTTCAGCACGCACTTAAAGCATAATTATCTCAGGTAACAGAAGTATAAATAGCAATATAGTTCTCAAGTGTGCAGATGCTTGTTTTTGGTACTATATGTTGATTAGTATAGCATAATGTGCGTATGATTTCGTACTTGAAATTATGTGCCAGTGCACCATTATCTGCAGGCATCTAGGTAAGAGACTGCCAGGGCTGCCCCAGGGCTTCTAGCGCTTGTTTCTCCTACCTTCCATCTAGAGGTAATGCTTATCTGGAGAATTCCCTAGAGTCTCAACTGGCAGTAGAAACAGCAAGAAGGAAATGGGCCTCGTTGCAATGTTTGCTTCTCCATGTTGTTTCTCCAATAACATGCAGAAGCAGTAACATGATTTGAAAGGTTTTTTGCAATGCACACATCAGGGGTAATGCAGTTAAGCCAACTACTAGAGGAACTGCTGTGGAAGCAGCAGGGAGGCACAGGGAGCAGGTCCCCATCAATTTCTGTGGCCACACACAGCTTACTGTTCAGTCTCCCATCTAAGGAGCTGCCTGAGAAGCCCCATCCGCCCTGGCTGTAAGTCTGGGCTGTCGGTCTTACTAGCATGGAGCTTTGTATTTCTTACCCATCTTGGCATCTGTGGTAGGTACTGTGGGAAGTTTGCTCTAAGAATAGTGTCTTGGAAAGGGCCAGCCAGATAGCTCAGCAGAGTAAAGTGCCTGCTGAGGTGGATGCAGGAACTAAGGTTTGATCCCCAGTGTGCGGTGCATGCCCCGTCCCCGGGGTGCACTGAGACATTGACTGAGACTGGGTGTGGTGGCACACACCTGTGATCCCAGCACTTGGGAGGCTGAAAACAGTAGGATCACTATGAGTCTGATCTGTGTAGTGAGACCCTGTAGACACTGTACTAAATACATAATCAATCAACCAATTAATAGAATAGTGCCTTGGTACGGTCTCCTTGCATATAGGAAATGCTCAGCTAACAGCCATAGGCCCCAGAGGTTTCAGGGCACAAAGTAGGTAGGGTTTTATGCAGTCCCCTTTGTGGCAGCAGGCAGCAGATTCAGGGGACTCTAGGGGCAGATTCCTGACTCTGGCCATAGCATGTACACCAAGGCCAAGCCCAGGGCAAGAGGGAGGCAGCATAGGGGATGCTATAGTTGGCCTCAGCTCTGAGGTTGCATCCTGCAGAGTGCAGGCCTGGCCGTGCTGTTGCGCTGTTGTCTTTGTTTTCTGCCTTCTACAAGCGAGGTCATTACTAGAAGGACATTCTTGAGCACCTCTGGGTCCCCAGTTCGTTCCTGAGGTGTTCAGTGCCTGAAACTTCTCCTTTGCAAGAGCCTGGCTTGTCCCATCTCTACGTGGTGCCGCATGAGACCGAGCAGCTCCTGCTCTCACCAGCCACTCGGGAAGAGCCCTTCATCTATCTGAAGACAGCTGCTAAGTCTCGCTTCTTCAGGCTGAACCCATTAAATCCCTTAACCTTCCTGAAGGGATATTTTAGACATTTTAGCTCATCTTCGCAGCTTTCTTGTGGAGTATTCAAATTGCACAGGAATACCGATGTGATGGCACCAGCTTGGCTTGGTTCTTGGAAGATAACACGTGTAGAAATGGTGGCTTTACCAAGGCCCCAATGCTGTCACCTTCACATAGAGCTGGGAAATGCAAAAGGCAAGCGCTTGTGCCCCAAGCTGAAGGATGCTTGCGGGGGACATCACAACATGGACATGACCTCCTCGCCGCTCTTCTGATCTTACGTCAGTTTATGTCTTAAGAAACCTTTAAAAAATATAGAACTAAAATCCTTAGCTTTTAATCAGAGTGACCCAGGAGTCCCTTTTATATTAAGCAGTTCACTCTTCTTTCTTGGCCCTGGTTCAATCCTTCTTAGGCTCTGTAATGTGGGCCTATAATTTATTCTTGGGGACTCTAAGACCTCACTCAGATGCTAGGAGGACAGTGATCTTTTCTACTGACTTTTGTCAGTGCTAGAGTCTGGTGCCCATGGCAGGCAGCGGAGTTCTGCCTTTAGGGTGGAACCTGCGTCCTCTCCAGCATGTAGTGTTGCTCACGTTCCAGAGTCTCACTGAAGCTTCTGCTCTTAGGAATCCTGCCTCTTCTAAATTTGACATTATTTAATCTAATACCTTTGGCAAAAAGGAATTGTGCATTCCCATAACTGCAACATTTCCACAGATGTGCCCAGCTTGGCATCTCGCTTGGTTTAGGGGACTGGGAAGTGGGAAGAGGTGAAAAACGAAATGCGGCTTTCACAGGAATTAGAGAGCAGGGTCTTGCCTTCACAGTGCTCACAGCTTAAGTAGAAGTCAGAGATGTGCAGGAGAGAAGCATCGGAGAGCAGCATAAGCCAACAGCCACTGAGAGCTGAATTGGAAGTCGCCAGGAGCTGTCCCCAGGGGAATAAATCGGAGCTGGACCAAGGCAGGAAACCTTCACGGAAAGGAAAAGGCAGGCTTTGCCCTGGAAAGGAAAAG
This sequence comes from Capromys pilorides, assembly GCA_004027915.1. Lineage (NCBI taxonomy): Eukaryota > Metazoa > Chordata > Mammalia > Rodentia > Capromyidae > Capromys > Capromys pilorides. Next base: position 17,546 of record PVKN010007884.1, read on the forward strand.
GTCAGATAGGTTAGCTTGTTAGAGAAGAAGTGGAAAGCCTTCTTCTCTCCACTTCTTTTGCATTTTGACAAAAATGTTCTTCTGTCATTACTAGAAACAGTGTTGGGGATCTTATTTTTTGCAAGGGTAGGATAGGCAGAGTGAATTGAAGAGGCGAGTGTGTTCTCTGAGGGCATCTAAGCAGACAGTCATCAGCGTTCTGGGCAGCAATTGTCACGCTATGCAAGCAAGAAAATGAAATGCCATAAATGATTAGTCTGTGTTTGAAAGTTGAAGGCAGTTGTTCCAGCTGTAAACTCATGGGCAAAGCCTCTCTGCCTTCCCAGATTCCGAGCAGGAATGTTCTAGGTCAAATTTGGTCAAGCCCTTGGTACAGAGTACCTGTTGCACCTGTGGTATGGAGGTGTTGGGGGAGGTCTTGAGTACGTCCCGGGTCCCTTTGTATCCTTTTAAAAATATGTCCTCAGGTGCCCAGCTAGTGCACTCCACAGAGCATGAGACTCTTAAAAATGTGTTCTTTTTCCCTTAGCAGCCCCAGGGTTCCACGGTAGTGCTAGTCACTCCACAGACCCGGCGTTGATCTCCGCTCCAGCCTTCCTAGGGTTTTCCCGGGTCAAGCCCAAGCACTCTCTGCTTTCTCTTTTCAAGTTCTGTTCCATCTCTATGAAGTTCGGTCACCTAGGAGTGGAAGGCGAGCTTCCAGCTTCCTGCACGGAGGCTTTCAACGCCAGGCACCGGCTCCAAGATGCCGGTCCGTCTCCGTCCTGCGCTGTGTGCCTTAGGCCGTGTAGCTCCCGTCCTTTTCAGAATCTTCTGGATTCCCCAGACCTCATGGACTTGTATGATCTTCAAGGTGTACTTGGAGTATGGAAACCAACAGAATAACATTCAGATGTTCCAAAACCTGGATCTTAGGAGCTGTGTTTGGCAATCCAATGCCCTCGGCGTGGGTGCTTGTGAGCGTCGATGCTCAGGCACAGGGCAGGACAAAAGCATTACCCAGACCTCTGTCTCTATCCCTGTCCAGATGCATCCAGTATTTTTTCCTAGAAGTGACCACATGTGCCAGCTGAGAGCCACACCAAGTCCCCCTGGTAGGGAGTTTATAATGTCACGAAGAGACATCACTAAATGTTTGATAAGAGCTAAGACAAGAAACCCTCATTTCCGGCCAGATAGCCTGGAGATGCAGGGCAGTGCCTCCAAAACAAACCAGCCCTGGTTAACACCACCAAGTGCCAACATTTGCAAATTAAAAGCCGCCCAGAGTCTGGAACTTTTGCAGAGTCTCCTTCCCATCTGGCAAGGAAGGAGCCTCGACAGGCATTTTCTGTTGACCCTGCGCCTGTTTTAATAAGGCAGGAATTGAAGCAGGAGCATTGCATGGAAGAAATAAGTTTATAGAAAATGTGGATCTATAATGGATTCTTAGTTACGTGGTGGGCCCTAGGTCTCCTCCCATGAGGGTCGTGATATCACTTCGGCATCTTATAGCGATGATTGTTTAGGGGGACTCATGTTTGCAGTGCAGACCATACTTGGTCAAAATGGCCTATAGTTTTATCATTTACTTTTCATTAATGTTCTTGTGATTTGGCTTAAAAGAAAAGGGTGTTTCCATTCATCTAACCTAATTTAGAAAGTTGTCATCCAGTCCCAATTATTCTGGTCTTTCATCTAGTTGAAGTTGGCCACTGCTGACAGTTTTATTGATGTCCCTCATTACCTAGATTTGTTGAAATGTTCACATACTCGCAATCGAGTACATTCACTGTCCATAACCGAGGGGCTGACGCTAGGCCTCTTTTCTTCCTCCTTCATTGTAAGCCTTTGGCGTGAGCTTTTATAAATTAAGGAGAGAGTGTGCATGCGCCCTGTTTACGTGGGTGAGAATCAGAGTCTCTGGTGCCCCATTCTGCTTCCTCTTCACCCATATTTCCTTCACTGGATGCGTGCTTAATCTTCTCACCTGATGTATTCAAGGCTGTAGGGCTATGGGGCAGCGAATGTGGTGCCTGCTCCTAGGAAGCTCATGTTCTATTAAAAGGAGGCAAGGGAGCACAGACACATGCTTCAAGTGCCAGCAGGACGATGCGCAGTGGGGCTGCCAAGGGGGGGTCCTGCCCCTTGCAGCCTCCAGGTGAGTGCCATCCCCTAGCACTGATCCCACAGGATTCCGTGAGACCCACAGGGCCAGCCTGAAATGCAGGTACTGACCTTGACTCTCTGTCTTTGGTTGAGGAGATAACTTCTCTCCCCAGATGGTCCCTGCAAACAGAAGATCAAGTAAAGGGGAGTTAGGGTTTGTGCAACTTTTCAGGAAACCTCTGACTTCTTCCTTCGTCGTCTAGCGTCTAGCTGTCAGGCATCCTGGGCTGCCGGTTACTCTACTTGGTGCTCAAAATGCAGAAGTGAAAATAGAAACAAATCCCTGGAGGTTTCCAGTCCAGCAGACATGTTTCTGTGTGCACTCACATGTGCGCGCGCGTGCGTGCGTGCGTGCGTGTGTGTGTGTGTGTGTGTGTGTGTAGGCTGTCTCTGCAATGAGCCATAGGCTATATAGTAGCACACTGGGAATAGTGGTCGTCTTCCCCAGAGGAAAGGAGAATTTGGAAAGAGAGGAGCATTTCTTGTCTAGCCTATAATTTTGTTTTTCTTTCCCAAGTATGTATATGAGCTATTTTAAAAATTACTTAGAAACGTCAAAAAATAAAGAATGAAGCACACTTGTGATTGTGCCCTTGCACATGGAGGCAGTGGCGAGAGGCTCCAGTGGGCACAACACGATGCTATTGAGGGGACAACCCATGTGGCCCAGGGCCGGGGGAGCACCAGGATGGATGTCCTGCGCACACTTCCTGGTCAGCGGACCTTCTGGTGCAGAGGGACTGAGGCTTCCTGTGCCCTACCGGGTCTGTGTCTCCTGGTGCAGAGTTATGCGGACACCACAGTCAGGATGTCCCTCTGTGGTGCCAGCGCTACCCAGGCGTTTAGCATGTGCTTTCTGGTACCCTAAGCACAATTATCTGCACAAACTGATGGTCTCACTGCTTGGATACTTAATGCCCAGCTAAGTCGGGCAGATGGCCATGGGAAGAGGTCAGGAGTTCCCACCTAGGTACTTTCCAGGCTGTCCAGCTTGTCTCCTGGTGTGACAGCCATAATTCAAAGGGAGAGGCATTCTCTGTGACAGGCCCCCATGACCCCTACATCTGCGTGCAGTGTTTTGAAACTGTCAGTGAGAGCAGGCCCGGGGGAAGTTAAGTGTGCGTTACTGACATCTGAATTCTTGTTCCTGTTCCATGATGAGTGATTTGCTTAATTTACCAATTCATGCAGCGGACGTAGGCTAGGTGTATTGCCTGTTGGACGCCTTGCAAAGGGTGGAAGAAATAAAGAGGGTGATGCCGTAGCCCCTGCCTTCTGGGAGCTCCCGTGATGGGGGAGGTCCAGCAGCACCTCATGGTCTCTACCTGGGCCCTGCAGGCCTGCCTTGCACACAGACTCGGGACCCCTACTGGTTCTGTAGTTCTGGGCCACCCAGAGCAGGGAAGGGAGCGAGAACAGCGCTTGTCATGCTAGTTCTCTATAGAGAGATTCCTTACACCAAAATGAATGTGCAAAATGGGCTTTATCATCTCCATTAGATACCAGGAAAATGGTTCATCAGGAATTCCTCAATCCCTAGCAGGTGCTGTGAAAACGCAGACCTTGGCTCAGTGGGCCTGGGCTCGGGCCCAACATCCACACTGCAGGTGCCCCAGCGTCCAGCTCCCAGACCACACCTGGAGGAGCAAGAGACGATGCCAAGGTGTTCCCCTTGACCAGGCACAGCAGGCCTCAGTTCCCAGTTCGTGGGAATCTACTGACTCCCTTCCCTGGCTCCCACTTAGCTGTAAAGGGGAGCCCTTTTGCTCCTTTCCTGTTTAAAGTCTTCTCCCTGTTTTCTTTCCTTCCAGGGAAGCGACTTGAGAAGGCTCTCGATAGCTTCAGGGGGGCTGGGCAGTGCCCAACCTTGGTCTCTAGTCTTGGCTTTTGTAGTCTCCACAAGGTCAAAAGGGGCAGCGCCTGTGTTCTTTAGAGATGAGAAGAAGAACCAATTTATACCAGGAAAGCAAGGCACTATGCAACCCTTCTAAAAGCCACCAGCCAGGATATTGGATTTTCTGTTTCGGTGTTTGTTTTTCTATAAATACTCTGAAGTATTGCGTGGTACTTGGATGTGATCCCACCGTGCTAATTTTCTCCTGGTTCCTGGAGCTTTCATTAAAGTCCAGGGACCTTGCTAAAATGTACCTCCGCATGACTGTCCTGATAGGCAGGTGGCACCTGCTTCTTATGGAAGGGGGTGTACAGGATGGGGGTGGGCCCAGAGAGAGACAGAGACAGAGACTGAGAGACAGAGAGAGGGAGGGAGTGAATGATCTGGATTAGAGGCTGGGTACACAGTAAGTACATAATTCTTACTTGTTGGATAAATGAGTATGTGATTAAATGAAAAGAACAGGAAGAATGTAACTTTTAAAGGAAACTATTGAAATAAATAAGGTGTTTGGCTGACTTTGCTTTGGATAATCAGTTGTTTCGTGTTCCAGTGTGCAGTCAATTTGAGAGGTGGTTTGGGCCTGGGTGTTTAAGCTTTCTTGCACAGGTGCTTATTAGGGCTTTTTGAGGCTACTTCATTGCCTTCTTATATAACAAATCCCCAATTATGATTCCTTGTCCCCTCCCTTTTTATTCAGTTATTTCTCTGTTCTTTCCAAATTAGCTTGCGAGTTCACCTCCTCCTGGGAACCTTTCCCCGGGCCCCTACCCTTCAGCCCCTTCTGCTTCACAACTGTATTTTCCCCCCAGGTTCCTCAGTCTTTTGTGTACCTAGAGTCCAGGTTGCCTCCTGCCTGGTGCACAGGGCACAGCCATTCAGAGCCTGAGCCCACTGCTGCGGGACCCCTCCTGACCTGTGATAAGGCATCGCTGCCACTGGGAGCTCCCTCCTCCCGTTCTGACCATGCAAAACCAGTTTGGAGGCAGAGACCATCTCTGTGCTGGGAACCGGCCAAGGAAATGACCACCAAACCCCAGGCGAAACAGCAGAGAGAAGTCTCAGGGAGCTTGACTGTTGCAGGGCCTCTCCCATGCCCCTTGGCGGGACCCTGATCTGTTCAGTGATTTCTGCAGGAGGTGGCTTTCTGGGGAGGTGTCGTGTAGTGAGCACCTTCCTTGCAATCAGAAGCGGGGATTCTTTTCTCCCCTCTCTGAGGGGAACAGATCCCTTGCCTACCTCTGGCTACAGTGATGGCTTTGATAGGTCGTGACTCAGCAGGGGCTGGGAATGTAGTGTCAGAGGTGGAAGAGATTCTGATTCTAAGAGTGAGTCAAGGAGCTGGCAATACTTCTTACACTTCCTTTAGGAGGGGGCCGGGTGCCCTGATTCTTGGCTGAAGAGCAGCATCACCAAATACGTGTATTTCAACACTTCAAGTTTGACCAGAGGGACTAGAACTTCATTGTGTGGCTTGTAGGGGCCCTGGAGAACGAGACAAGGGCTACAGGGAGATGGGGAGGCGGATCTAAAGTTAGCATACGAGGAGAATCTGTTCTAGACAGAGTTCACTGGAAGATAAACACACTTGAGTGGTAAGCAAGGAGCTCTCCATCTCGGTGCATAGTCAAGTGGGGCCTGAAGGATCATTTAAAAATATTGCACAACAGACTCAGATTAACTGGAGGGCGAGACTGGGTGATTAGGGTTCTTCTTCTGATTTTGTGAACAAAAGTTTCCAGTCTTCAAATGGCTTTTGAAAAAGAAGACCTAAGTGTTTGTAACACATAGCTCCCCTAAATACAAACAGATGACAGTAAGCAAGCCATTTGTGTTTTAAAACTCCAAAGCCTGCTTCGTGAATGGGTGAAATAATGGAAAGAGAGAAGTAGGGATGTAATGTCTCCCTTCACAATAGGTGTATTGCTTGAAAATTTCAGCAGAAGAGTAAATGCTAAAATCTGAATCTTGTTATCAAAGAACTGGGGAAGCTACCTGTCCACATCCTAAATTGTGTGAACCCCTCCCACCAAGGCTTGTGAGTGAAACACTCGACCCATCATTGTTAGTACCTCCTTGGCCCCTTCCATTCCTCCTCCTTCTTCACTGTGTTTTTGAGTCCTGGGGAGGGAACCCAGGGGCTCACCCGTGCCAGGCATGCTCCCCGCCACTGTGGCTCCTTAAATGCCATCTCCCGGATGCAATGTGGCCCTTGTTTAAAGAGCTGCCCACCAGGGTGGTGCTGCAGAGGCCCATGTGTGGGAAAGGACTGCAGCCCCTGCCTCCAGGGCAGAGCATCCTTTTGTCATGCATGCTTATGTATGCTGTGAGGTCACGGTTTGCTCCACACACTTCAGAAAGCCTTGCACAGAAGCCACACCTTTGGGGAGAGGGCAGGGTGTGCCAGAGCATTTTGAAAGGCTTTTCCTGCCCTGAGCAGAGCTTTTACACCACAGTGGGTGATGATGCATGGCTTGAGTGATGCATCTCCTGAGGGAGAGAGGCCCTGTGGGTGACTGACTCCACCCCTAACATTGACCCACCTGCCAGCTTGGGCTTCTCCCTTTAGGGCTTTCTCACTGATGGCAGTGAAGCCTGTTTTGCCTGCGTAAAAGCTAACCTCCCCTCCCTCAAAAGCAAACAGGCAGGGGCGAGCTGTGTAGGCAGATGGGAGCCTGATCCTACCCCACCGCCTGCGTGTGAAGAACCAGGAGCCGGCTCTGTAGGCAGACAGCTCCCTGAGCTCGCACGTGATGTTTTCTAAAAATACATCCGAAAGCCGAAGGAAGGGAAGTTGAATAATTGAGTTGAACGTTAGGATGGGGGATTTCATCGCCACAGAACTAAAATGTATTAGAAAACTTGCTCATTATGTCTCATTGTTTGGCTACAGTCTTTGGTAGAATCTCCAGCATTTTGTGCTTTTTAAAACTATTTTTTCTCATCATTTGATCATGTGGGCAGCCTGTCAAGCTGCTTAGATGCTGGGAGGGCCCCTGGGGCTGCGGGTTGCAGGGTCCGCTGTGTGGCCCTGTACTCTGTGAAGTAGTGGAGACCTATCTCTGATCACACGAATTAATGTTCCCGGTTTTTCCTATTGAGTTTGATTTTTTTAAAGGATAAAAGGCATGCGCGTGCACACACACACACACACACACACACACACACATACACATACATGCATACACACTTACACTTTGGTCTGAACTCTGTGATGGTGAGGCTGGGTCTGTTCTGATCTCCACTGTTCTTGCCTGGCTTAAGACAGTGCCGGGGACAGTGGCATCTAGGGAATAAATAGTTAAGTGAATTAAGGGATTACTATGGTCCTGAGAAAAATGGCAGAGCCAAGGAAGGGGCACAGATGCTCGCAGGCAGAAAGCACACTGCGAAATGTCACCGCCAGCTGACGGCTGCGCTGCCATGTGTTGTCCCTGCAGTTGGAAAGTTACACCGGGGAAAGTCAAGAATTGCCTGTAATCGGTGGGTTTGGGGTCACCGGGGCCGCTGCTGGCAGTGGCTGGGGCTTGGAAGACAGACTTCACCTGCCTAATTACAGATGTCCCTAGGGCTGCCGGACCTCTCCCTGCCTGTAATTATAGTCCTGGTGACCACTCTCCCGCCAGGCCAGCCAGGAACACCTAGCTGTGCCTGGACAGGAAAGGATTTTGTTTTTATTTTTAATCTCTGAAAATCTAAATCAAAGCAGGCCCTTTAGACTTAACCTTCACTTCCCGTGGTACACGTGGCCTCTCGGAGGCATCTTTCTGGAGAAGCAAATGATCGTTTCTTTGTTTGACCTAAGGGGAGAATACACTCTGTGATTTGGTTGTTTTTAATCAGTCTGTTCCTGCTTTAAATCAGGCATATCCTCCCTCCTTGCCACTATTTTTGCTCTGAAATGACAGCCCGTGGGTCCGCTTCACCTCTGATCCACGCGAGAGAAAGACCTGGGCTGATTCTGTCCTCGCCCTTTCTTCCCCAGAGGTAATCACTGTGGGAAACACTTGTGCTAAGAGCGCTCTTGTGGTGTCTGGGGTGCTCCTGCTGTGCCTTTGTTTTCCTAGGCGTGGCCTTCAGTTGCACCTGCTTTTGACCTTGCTTTAAGTATGTGAATGTCATGTGCTCCACCCAACGTCATGGCTTCGAGGTCCACCTGTGCCGGGATGTTGTGTGGTCGCCGCTCACCCACTTTCACTTCTGTGTGCTACTCTCCGCATTCATATGTCAGAATTCATTCACTTATTTTTCTCTTTGTGGACATCTGAGTTATTTTCATTGTGTGTGTGTGTGTGTGTGTGTGTGTGTGTGTGTGTG
>PVKN010007885.1:0-25917 GCA_004027915.1 Capromys pilorides
ACTAACTTGTTTTGAAACTGTTTCACTGCTATTTTATCTTTTTTCTCATTAAAGTGACTAAAATAATTTTAAAAAAGAAAAAAAAATGTTCCATTGCTTCAAAACCAAATAAGAGCTTCCTTCAGGCTTGTTATAAACCCCAAGTAGTGCTAGGCAAAATACCTGACCCTAGGATTTCATAGCCTGTGGTAGAGTTAGACACATTAAATAAACACAAGTTTATGTTTGTTAGAAGGCACAGAGAGAGAAAATTGCAGGTTTTATAAGAAACATAAAACTGGGACTAAATTTAGTTTAATTAGGAATTTGAATATAAGTAACATTTTTTCAAAAAAAATTTAAGTTGAGGCCATGAAGGCGAGGAAGATTTCCTGAGAAAATTTGATGTTCGGTGAGGTTCAGATTTCGAGAGGGTGTAAAAGCACGCTGAACAGGACTGAGGTGGACCAGCAGCGGAGCCAGAAGAGGAGGCTGACTGGCACAAGCTCAGGCAAAGCGCCGTGAGAGGGTCTGCCTGACCCTTGGATCTTAGCCATCAGAGAAAGGCCACGTGGTATAATTTCAAATTGCATAGTTTGGGCTTTGTCAAAATGTTGTCTAGGAGACAAGGGAAAGAATAATAGCAGAACGACAACAGGTTTAATCAAGAATGGCTATTTGAACAGAGTGAGAGGTGCGCAACGGCAAATATTGGTGGATATTTGGGGTAGAGTTAACCAGATTTAGGGGCTCATGGGGTTTGGATGTTGGAGAAGTTTCAGGAAACAATCTCAGACTTCTGATGATGTTGGTTACACTTCTGATGATGTTGGTTACACGTACAGTTAAGCATGAATGCATGATCGTGGATTTCTTTTTTCTTTCCTTATAGGCAGAATATATTTATTGGAGGAACAAAAGTTCCTGAGGGAGAGAGGGATGGAAGGGGCCCCGAGCAGGCAGTCTTCCATGAATTTCAAAAGAAAACGTAGGCATGCATAAACAAAACTGAGATTCTTCACGATGGAAATATTATTGAAAGGTATAATTCCCTTGCTTAGTTTTTTAGATAATTTAAGTAAAGTTCATGGTTCTCCTCCTAATTACATTCTTAATTCCATCTGAATTCTTAGACTTTTTTTTCCACAGTACTGGGGATAGAACTCAGGACCTTATACATATCAGACAGGCACTTATGACCAAGAGCTATGTCCTCAGCCCAAAACTTTCTTTTTTTAAAAGATTTCTTTATGTGACACAGGTCTCGTTACACACTGTGTGGAGCCAGCATGGCATGTGGTACTGGGAATTGAATCTGGGTCCTTGTGCTTGTCAGGCAGGGGCTTAGACTGCTGAGCTATCTGTCTGGCCCCTCTTAGAGTTATTTTTAAAAGTACTATATGAAATCTCTCATAGAAGAGCTGTGCATGAAGTATTTTTTGTACAAGCTGCGTACATGATAACAAGGTTTACATTGCCATTTGTACCATCAATGCTTGAAGAAGGTCCTGAGTTGAACGGTGTTTTGGTACCAGTCTGAAGGCTACTTCATCACATACCATAAAACCAGAAATTAAAGATGTATTCTGAGCTTCACAAAAGCTGGCTGTAAGCCCCACCCCCAGGGCATGCTGAGCGGGCCACAGAGTCTGGGAGTAGCAGTGGATGCCTGTAATCCCAGTGCTGGGGAGGCTGAAAACAGGAGACACTATGAGTCCAAGTTGCTTAGTGAGACTCTGCACCAACAGAATACATTAAAAGAGAAATAAAGTTGGCTATAAAACTAAGGAAGAATAGAAGTACTGATTTATTTATTTATATTTTTTTCTGTATTTAGGACAAGGTCTACAGGGTCTCATTACATGGACTGGACTGCTGGGATTACAGGCACACACCACCATGCCCAGTCTCGCCATCTCAGTGCACCCCCAAGTGAGGCCAGCACGGCACACTGGGGATCGAACCCTGGCCGCTGTGCTCTACCTAAGCTATCGGACTGGCCCAAGAATAGAAGTTTTTAAAAGAAAACTAAACCTGAGGACACCATTTTCATTATAAGGTGATTCCAGCTGATGACAGGTTTTCAATGACAACCAAGTGACCTCTGAAATGTATGATTTAAAAGAGAACAGGAGAAACGCATGGATGCTTTTCCTATAAAAAGTCAACTAAAAGGCATGTACTTTGAGATTGTTTGAATTTTTCAGATGAAATTCCCCTCTTTTATTACAAGCCTGTCTCCGTACATGAATAACTATTCAAAGCAGAGACAGAGATGGAGACATACTGGTGATTAGAATCTCACTTGGTGACATGTTGAACAAGGCAGCCTTAGGAAACTAATTTTAATATCTACATCTAAATTAGGAGAGACAGGTGAGCACACAGAGATGTCTATGGGAGCTGGAGAGATAGCTCAGCGGTGCAAGCACCTGTAATCCCAGCGCTGGGGAGGCTGCGACAGGAGGATCACTATGAGCCCAAACTGCATAACCAGACCCTGTACCAAATAAATAAATAAGTAAATAAATAAATAAATAAATAAATGTCTGTGGAAAGACGGAAACACAAAGATTTAGGGTGCTCTCAGATCAGCCATGAGCTCGCCACCAACTCGCAGAAATGCTTAGGAAAAAGCAATCCATAAGAGACACCACCCAGTTCTCATGAAACTCGTCTGTCAATGATAAGTTATGCTGAAAGCTTTGCTTTGGAGTTAACCTGTTGTTAACCTAATGTTATTTGATCAACACACTCACGCTTCACTAGTTCTAGTAGTTGCCTTGTCGCCTTTTATGAGTACGTAGTACTGGCTAGAAATACAATTTTTTAGTAGTTTTTTCTAAACTTTGTTATTATAACAAACTCACAGTGCAGCATTAGAAATATGGGATTTGAGGACCGGCGGTATAGCTCAGCAGACTTAGCGCTTGCGTAGGGACGCTCAGGGGCCAGGGTTTGGTTCCTGGCCCTGCCTGCTGCACCGGCCACGCTCTCAAGCACGCTGAGCCGGCAATGGAGTCTGGGCATGGTGGTGCGCGCCTGTAATCCCAGCACTTGGGAGGCAGGAAACAGGAGGATCACTATGAGCTGGGTAGTGAGACCCTGTAGGAAAAAAAAAAAGAAATATGGGATTTGCCTAAATTAAAATTCTATTGCCAAAAGCTTTCTTACCACTGTGTGAAAGTAGCCTCAATGTATAAACTTGAAGTGGAGAGGGTTGAAAAAAAGCCATTGGTCCAGTGGTGGCAAAGAATGACCTCCATGGTTACTGAAGCTGCGTTTGGGACCAGGTGTTGTAAATTTTGTCTGCTTGTCTCATTCTGCAACACTACCAGGAGAATCAACTGGGTCTGGAATCACAGTCTTATCGAAATTTCATAATTTTTTCTATGACAAACTGATTGTGATTCTTTTTTCTAATACAGTTTCTGGTACCTAATCCTAGATTTTATATGAAACCTGAAGGCTCATGGAAGAAGAAAAGCAATATGCATCAACACGGTGGAGCAGCCTGCACGGTAAGGCCAGCACGTGGGAGGCGGAGGCAGGAGGATCACTGCGAGTTCAAGACCAGTTTGGGCTACAAAGTGAGCTCATGGCCAGTGAACTGCACAGTGTTATCTTGCCTCAAAGAGGGAGAAAGAGACAGAGACAGAGAGAGACAGAGACACAGAGAGAGACAGAGACAGAGAGAGAGAGGACCTATTTGCAAACTACTTGCACACATGCCAACAGGTTGCTGCCCTGTATATAAAGCATTTTTAAAGCCCAATAATAAAATAAAAACATTTTCAATAACACATTGACAAAATGGGCAATTTATCTAAATAGATATTTCTCCAAACAAGATACACAAGTGGCAAAGAGGTATTTGAAAATAGGCTCAATACGACTAATCATGGGGAAAATCTAAGTGGAGATCTCGACGAGTGGCTTCTCATTTCAGCAAGCCGAGTTATGATCCGCGTAATAAAGACAGCACGTGCTGGTGAGAATGTGAGTGTGGCCCTTTGAGCTTTGTTTTGACACAGTATTGAGTGTAGCCACTATGGACAGTGTCGCATTTTCTTAGAAAATAAAAATCAAAACTACCAAGGGAATAGCAACCCCCTCAGCTTGGTTAGATACCCTGAGGAAATGAAACCGGTGTGTTGGAGAGATGTCTACATTGCCATGCTCATCTGCAGAAATAGAAGCCACCTCAGTGCCTATCAGGGAGAGGTGAACAAAGAAAATAACCTGCATGTGCAAAATGATATTTAGAAGTAAGAGCACGGAATATTGTTCTCAGACCAAGAGGGGTGGAACGGAAGCTCGTAACGTTAGCAATGAGACAGGTACAGCGTGGCATCACTCCTGTGAGAGCTGGAATAATGCCAATTTTGTGAAATTGGAGAGTAGATGGGACTTACAATAGGCTGAAGAGAATAGTGAACAAAGCAGGAGGACAGGTTGACCGGTGGGCACTGGCAGAATGTATACTCAGAGTGTGTCACAATTTGTAATTAATCTTGGGCTGATTACTTCCCGCCACGAGGAGAAGATCGTAAATGATGACCCTTAAACAGGCTGGCTCATGAGACTGGGAATGAGGATAGGGATGCGATGTTCCACGAGACCTGTGTTAAGGTTATAGATATCGCGTTGTCTTAAGAAGGGTCTGAGGAAAGCTGCATAGCAGAGCTGTAGTGAGGAGCTGGACGGTTAGCTGGGGTTAGTGTTGTTCTATTTATAGGAATTTGCAGTACTGAAAAAGACACAAACATGGCAGGAGCAGTTCTCTCATTGGTTTTGTTCTTATATTTATGCCAGTAATTTTCTATATTTAATTCACACTTCTACTGTACGTATTTTATTGTATGCTGTGTTTCATGGCTCAGACAAGCAGTAATTATCTGCTCACACTTGGTTGGCTTCAGTGACATTCGCAGTTCACGTTGAAGAAAAGAGAAATCATTCTCCGTGTGTGCTTTAAGTTACTGATAAAATAGCTGGGAGTTGCTCCTCGTGAGACAGATCTGGCCAATGAGTCTCTCTATATGATTTTTAAACTTGTTTGTTTTTATTTCATGAATAAAATAATTTCTTTCGGTCAGGAAATTTCTGAGATGAAAGTTATGAAATTACAGCCTGAATATCCCTAGGAAAACACGGGTGCTGGGGTGCATGCCTAGGTGTCCCCAAAGCCTCGCACAGTCACGGGTTGACTTGTAGAGTTGAGGATTTACAGCTTCTGTAATGCTCCATCAGCGGAAATGTCACATTTCTTTTTCTTTCCTGTTTTGAAAAATTTGTCTAGTTTATTTCTATCAGTATAGTACATATAATATGTGTATGTAATATACAATCTGAAAATAATACATAAGACAAACTCATGTCTATCACACTAGATAAAGGTAGAATCAGCTCAATTATTGATTGACAACTAGACTAAAATATATATTGTATAGGTATCTAATTAAAATACAAACAAGTAATACGGCACAACATTTTTATCCATAGCATGAGATTAGATGTTGATAGAGGTTACCTCAGGAATAAACCTTGAGAGCATTAGGCTGAACCAAGCGAGACACAAGAGACCAAAGGTCGCCTAGTTTGCTTACGTAAGAAACCCAGCCGAGTTCAATGTATGAAGATTAAACATGGAGCAGCGGTTCCAGGTCCCCTGCACAGGGAGGCATGACCACGTGGTACTTGATGAGCGCGGTTTTCTGAGTGCCACGGAGGCCATTTGTAACAGTGTGGGCGCGCTTGATGCTCCGGACCACACGCTTTACAGCGCCTAAAGGAGGGCAGTACCCGGCATGCCGAGCTCACCGCTTTTATTTTGCAAATGAAGAAAACCCAGGCCTGCATTCCACTGCGGGCAGTTGAATCCATGCTTGTGGCCTAGGGCTTCTAGATTCTAGAAAGAATCAACCGCCAGGGGCTTAAAGCGGGATGAGTTTACTCTTGCATTATTTTACAGGACTCAAGAGCACAGGTGAGGAGTTGGCAGGACCACACTCCGTGCAAACACGGGGGGCAGCGTCGCGTCTTATGTGGCCCCGCTTCCGGTGGCCACAGCGGTGCCTGGCCTGGTCCTCCCTTCCGTCCGTTTGGTGGCTTCATCCTTGCGAGCTCCTTGTCCCTCTCACCTTGCACGGGGATCTCCACGGATGCGCTTGCACCTGTGGAACTCTGGGAGGGGCAGCCTGGCTGGAGGGGTGCGTCCCTGGGGCGTGGCCCGGCTGGGTCACCTCCCTCCTCCTCTGTCCTCTTTCTCTGTCACCTGCCCCACGCTCTGAGCTGCTTCCCCACCGCGTGCAGCCGTGCCTCGGAGCCCGCCACTTGGGGACCATGACGTCTGCAGACTGGGAGCCAGAACCAGCGCTTTGCCCTTCGGCTTGTGTCTGCAGGGAATTTTGTCCCGGCGAAAGAAGAGAGTAAGGGTGACGAGGGATGAAGTCATTCCGTGTTCTGTACCATGTCACAGCTGCTGAAGAGCTGCACCTCAGTAAGGTCCAGGCAGGAGGTAGGGGAGGGGATGGGCGAGGTGGGAGGGAGAGGAGGGAGGGGGAGGGCAGGCGACGCCGGAGGAGAGGAGGTTTGGGAGCACTTGCTTTGGCCTTTATTTATTTATTTATTTATTTTGGTGGGCCAGGGTTCAAACTCACGACCTTGCACTTGCCAGGTAGACACTTGTGCCATGGAGCTGTGTCCCCAGCCCCTGCTCTGGCCTTTAGAAGAGCAATTTCAAGGCTCTGGCTGGGCCTGGCTCCTCTCTTGTGGGTATGGGCAGCAAAGCAGAGGTCATCGAGGTTGGGGGCGTAGGTGGAGCACCCTGCCCCCCTTGCCGGTAACCAAATGAAGCGTAGTTTTTATTTACACATCTAATGATAGACATTTAGGTTGATTTGATCTCTTCGGTATGGAAGCAATGCCGCAAGGAGCATGGGTCACGGGTGTGACTACGGCTCGCGGACTCCACGCATGCATGTACACGGCCACAGCACTGTCCCTCCTCGTGGCCGTGCTAGCCCACATGTCCACCAACATGTGTGAGAGCTGCTAGGTTTGTGCAGCGCTGCCGGCGCTGGATAGTATATTTGTGTTGTTAATTGCCATTCTAATGATTGTCAGTCGCAGTTGATAAAGACTATAAGTCAAACTTTTAAAAAATTAAAATATGGCTGAAGAGATAGCTCAGCTGTCTAAGCACCCGCATGGCAAGTGCAAGGACCTGGGTTGGATCCCCAGCGCCACATGCTGTGCTGGCCACAGAAGCCAGGCGTGGTGGCGCACACCTGTAATCCCAGCACTGGGGAGGAGGCTGAGACAGGAGGATCACTGGGAGTCCCAGCTGAGTGGCGAGACCCTCTACCAAAAGACAAGTAAATAACTAAACATTGGGGCCGAGGGTAAAGCTCAGCGGCATAAGTGCCTGCCAAGCAAGAGCAAGGTCCTAAGGTTGATCCTTGATACGGAAAAAAAAAAAAAAAAAGACTAAAAATGGAGTGAGCAGATGAAGAAAGACTTTATTGCCTTGAAGACCCTGTGAATAGATGTACAGATATTTATGGGTATTTATGTGGAGTCCAGAGAGGCCTTAGAAAGAGGATCAAGGGCTGAGAAAGCTTCTGTCATCATGAAGAACCTAACAATGGTGGTCATCACCTATACTACCCAGTCCTGCATGGTTTACAAGGCTATTTTTAATATCTGATGATTACAGTAGTACAACATCTTGGAAAACATTTGGTGTTGATCCTTTTAGTATTTATGTTACAGTAGATCAGCAAAGATTATACGTGTCTAAGCTCTTGTTGACATCAAATAAAAATGGCAATGCACACATTTTCATGTCGTATTGGTCTTTCATGTGTCATTTTTTGTGTGCGCGCCAGAGTTTGAACTCAGGACACTGTGCTTGCCAAGCAGGTGCTTATGCCATGAGCTATGTCCTTGGCCCAAATGTAACCTTTGAACTGCCAAAATCTTGTGTGTCTTTTATTGTGAGTTTGTGAGTTAAGAGCTATCTGTTCATATAGACTAAATAAAATACTTTGCAAGTTATATGTATCTTAAGTAAATCCTGCCAACATTATCCTGTATATCCATTTTCCTAATTATGAATTGCAAGGCCAGATGTTGAGGTTTTAACATAAATTTACTCACTTCTTTGTTTTATTATATTACAATAAAACCTTTTTAAAGAGATGTTTCCCCCGTACATTCTTCAGTAAATTTTAAAACTGTAGTTTTATATTAAGAATGTAAATTCAATAGATTTTTGCATGATGTTAGGTAAAAAATAGAAATTAATATCTTTGAATTCAAGGATCTGCTCTTTTGCACTACAAATAGTTGAAAAGATAGATTTTTTTTTTTTTTTTTTTTTTCTTTTTTGTCTGTCTTGAGGACAAGGTTACAGGGTCTACAGGATCTCACTATGTGGCGATCCTGCTATTTTCAGCTTCCCAAAAGTGCTGGGATTACAGGCACATGCCACCACACCCAGCCTCAATGGCCATCTCAGCATGTCCCACCAGCCAGGCAGGCGCGGACTGGCAGGGATCGAACCCCGGCTGCTGAGCTCTGCCTAAGCATGCGCTTTTGTCTGCTAAACTATCAAGCCAGGCCGAAAAGACATTTGTTAATTCCTTCTCTTACAGGCATCTGTGACTGAAATAAGGAGTATGTGCTGTGGGAGTTTTGTGATTTATTTATTTGTTTATTTATTTATTCATTCATTTTTAATAAGGGTCTAAGGGTCTCTGAATAATTTATTTTGCCTGACTTATTTACCCTGTAAATATAATCAATTACAAATGTACTAATATTAAAAATTCTCCATTAGGAAATAAATATTGAATGTTTATAGTCAGAATATTTAGAGTAAAATTAACTTGTTTAAAAATGTAAATAGTACCAAAATGAAGCTTGCAAAACTTCACCATACACCTCAAGTACGGTGCATCATGTTTACTGAGCAGAGTTTAGTGCCTGAAAGCAATTAGGTACTGACATAACGAAGTTAAATATAGATATTAACTTTTAAAACAGAACATAAAATAAATATGTAACTTTATATTATGCAAATGATGAAGATAATTTATTGTTCCTATAGAAAAATACTTTAAAGTGTAATATAGTTTAAAATAAACATAAAGAACAATTGGTTTAAACAAAGGATGTCGTGATAATTTTGGCTATTATTCTTCTTTTGTGTTTACCTTTGTTTTGTTGTTTTGATTTCGGTTTGTAGTCTGTGCTTTGTTTAGGAACCTAAGCTTTCCAGGCAGGCACCAACACTGCTTGAGTTTTCCGTTTACTCAACCCTTGCCATAGCTTACTTCTACTTACATAAGGCTGTCACAGGGGGAATAATTTTTGATGAGAAGTAGCACAACAATATTTGAGTCTATTTTTATAAATTTTACATATTGAAACATTTTATAGGACTGGCCAAAGAGCTCAGTGGATTAAAGCACCTGCAAGCAAACACAGGGGCCAGGGGCTCGATCCCTGCGCCTGCCATGCTGGCCCTGCCCCCAGGGCATGCTGAGGCAGCAATTGAGGCTGGGCATGGTGGTGCAGGCCAGTAATCCCAGCACAGTGGGGGCCTGTAAACAGGCAGGTCACTATGAGGCCGACATAGTAGTGAGACCCTGAACACCCTGTAGAACCTTCCCTAAAATAAGTTATGAATGCTTGTTTATTGGTAACATAAAGAATTACAGTGATGAGGTACCGTGTGTATCAAAGATGGTAGATGACAGAATTTTGATTGATTCTACCCAAAGAAGTGGCATTTGAGAAGACAGATAGGCTTTCTGATTTGAACATTACATAATGCTGAATTATCACACTATAGCTCAATAACAATATCAGTTAAAATTAATAAATAAGTCTAAAAATACAGAATCTTTACAAATAAAATTTAGAAGTCTAAATTTATAAGTATAAAGATCTTCAGAAAATTACAATAGAAAAATTTTATCTGATTCTCTGAGTGAATATTGAAAAAAGAAACTAGATCTGAAGAGTTTCCATGTCACACAGTGAGTGTATCTATCTTCCAATTTATCGTTAAGGTAATAACCCAGAGGTGCCGTGCTGGCCCCACCCCTGGGGTATGCTGAGACAGGGATTAGACTGGGGGAGGTGTGCTCCTGTAATCCCAGTGCTTGGAAGGCTCAACACAGGACGATCACTACAAGTGTGATCTGTGTACTGAAGACCTGTAGACCTTGTACTAAATACAAAAAACAAAACAAAACAAAACAAAAAAAAACCTTAAAAATAAGAAAGATAATATAACAGAATAAAATCGCACAAATGTTTCATTTTTAAAAACAACAGTTTTAAAATTTTACCTAAATGATGTCTTCTAATTTGACTTCACTTATACGTAAATATTTTAAAATATATTTTCCAGTGATTTATTGAAAGCAGTACTTAACAAATGATCAATGTACAGTTCTGTCCCATTATTGCGCGTGCAGTTTCATGAGCTAGACATAGGCATACGCCTTTGAAGCTAGAACAATAAGTGAAGCAATGAAATAAAAGTTGTATCTGTAACCCTGTGTGATCTCTTCTTCTCTTGCATTTTGCAATTGTCAAGAATTACTAAGGTGGCTTCTGTCACTGTTGATTATGTAGAATGTTCCGGAATTCTTCATAAATGAGATTATTTAGTATGTATGCTTTTATTGGGCTCCTTCCTTTCATCACAATCATGTTGAGATTCATTTAACATCTATTGTGCTGCTTGTCTGAACTGGACAATTTTGATTGAGTATTATTGCGCTGTATCAGAATATTACAGTTTTTAATGTATGCTCCAGTGCAGGGCTATTTTTCAGTTGACAGATGTTTCTAGTACTAACTAGGAGCCATTTACACCAGGGTTGCAGGCTCTCTGTGGACACATTTTAATTCCCAGTGGGTAAATACAAGACTGCTGGAAATGAACGGTCAGCCTCTAGTTGGTATACGGTTAGCTTTGTCATGAATGAAGACATCTGTCTCGTAATATTTATAGCACTGCACATTATCATCAGCCATCCACTTAAACATACTAAGAGGTATGTATCATGGCTCATCGTTAATTTTTAACCAGCCCAAAGTGACCATAGCAATAACTCACTGTGGATTTTTATCATTTTCCCTAAAGACTTCCGGTCTTAAGCCTCTTCACTGTACCGAACTGCCCTCTGTGAATCTCTTTGCTGAAACATCTATTCAAAGCCATTATAAATTACAGTTTTTTTTTGTGTGAAATTAAATATTTTCTAACTAATAAAGTTTAATTTAATGTTGTTTTCTTTGGCAGTGAATGGATTTAGCATCATATTTATGAAATTATTGTCAAATACACAGGCATCAAGTATTAACTTCTAGAAGTTTGAAGGTTTTAGTTATTAAGTTTATTCTGATTTTGTTTTCTTTTTTATGCATTTAGTACAGGGTCCACAGGGTCTCATAGGACTTGTAGTGATTCTCCTGTTTTCAGCCTCCCAAGCACTGGGATTATAGGTGCACTCCACCGCACGTAATCTCAGCACACCCCAGAGGCAGGGCCAGCACAGCATGCCCAGGATTGAACCCTGGACCCTGTGTCTGCCTAAGCAAGTGCTTTAATCTGCTGAGCTATCTGGCTGGCCCTTGATTTTGATTTCATGATACTGATGTAAGAACTATTGAGTTACCTTTATTAGGAAAGAGGAAATAAGAATTGGGATTTCCCCACTCTTGGCTATCTAATTGATCCATCACCATTACTTGATAGTCTTACTCTTTCTCCTTGGATTTCTGGACAACATCACGGTATTAGTGGGTCCTCCATGAGTCCTCTGAGGTACCGCAATTCCACTCACATAGTATGCATGTCTGACTATTGGATAGTCACTTGTGATTTCGAATCTGCACTCTGGGAGGTTCTCCACTGCTTTCCTTCTGTTGGCTCCTTCGTCACTGAGTTTCTTCTAATCCGTGTCCTCTTTGGTATTCAGATATATAGTAGTTGAGGTAGCTATGTTAATAATTTGTAATAGTACATTGCAAAGATAAGTTGGTGCTTATACCCTCGTGGAGGACCACCTGAACGGCTCTCCCTGAAGGAAGAGCGACTCTCTAGTTTGACTGAGTCTGACCCTATTTCCTTGTATTGATATGTAAGAGCTGGCTAGGACTTTTGTTCATCCTTTCAACTGGCCTTAAGCAGTGTATATTGGTCTAGCTGAGGTGCTGGTGACAGTCTTTGAAGGTGGCATGCATGTCTCCCTGGTAACCTACACCTGCTGCTCCTTAATGTGAGCCCGGTGGAGACAGGACAAAGAGCTAACGCTCCATGCTGCCAGCTTGAAATGAGCCTTGACACAGAGGCTATGACTTCCTGGGGCTTGAAGAACTACATCAAAGCTGAAGCACCAGACTGCCCAAAACGTTAGATACTATCTCAGTAGCCTCGTGAAGGTCACTCTCTCTGCATATCCTCTGCATGTAGCAGTGGTAAATGCAGGCACCTACCTAGCTCAGCTCACAGTACTCACCTACTTCCCACAATTCTCAGTCATTGCTCCTCAAGCCACTTCTCCATTGAATAAAATCGGGTGAGGCCCTGTTCCAGAAAACCATCTTTGTGGCTGGACTTAGAGCCCCTTGGCTCCCCAACAACTATGAATGTGCTTAGTGTCTTTACTTTCACCGTAGGTTGTACTGGGAGTGGGAGATTGGAATTAACTTGATGGAACTCCAATAATATGTCTGTGGGATTACAAATGTTGACTTCTTGGACCGAGATGTGAAACACAGGGGACTCCTGCATGCCATTTAATTAACTTTTTCATGTCTATATCTTGGAATCTGAGCAACTATTTTGAAGATAAGAACAATCAATGTGCTAACCATGGTTACTTTCCCACTCTCGCTTTGAAATTTTGCACCACTGTTTTTCATTATTTTTTCGCTTTACAATAAAAAATAAGCTTGGAAGGTAAATTTTGTTCTTATTAATTTATTTTAACTGGAAGCCACATGGTAACATTTTAGGGTTCCATCTTCAAGTATCAACAGTGATTAAAAGGCCAAATACAGTCTCACACTTGAGAAAATACTTCCTGATTTCTCATTTCATCTCATAATCACTAGATCTCCTCTTGATATGTAACAGTGCTTCATAAATGTCGCATAAACTAATGACATATGAACAATGGACATGCTAGCATTTGCAAAATCGTTGTTCTTCATGAAGGGAAAGTGTAGGAGAAAATCGTTACTGCTGTAAGAATCAAGGAAAGGAGCAGGAGTTTGGAAGGGTGCAGAGGCCAGGAGAGTGAGACCCACAGGTATCTCTCAATAGATATTCAGAGTGTTCAAGAAGATGCCCAAAGAGATGCCTGTTGGATTCCGGTTAACAGATGCCAACATTTCTTTTTAAATAATCACTTCTGAATCTATTTGTAGCACTAATATATGCGCTGAAATTGTTTTCAAATATTTCCAGTAAGAAATTTTTTCTTTGTAAAAGTGAATCAAACTTAGATACTTTATCTGACAATTTTCAACATTAGAGATTGATTCACTTTTCCTAAGAAGATTATAGTTCAGTAATGTTTTTAAGCGTTACTCAATTAGTACCATTTGACAATGACAAATTTTGCAGATCTGTTGCTATAATTAAAGAGTATGTCTCCTGTACAGCCATGCAGCTTTTCAGTTACTGGAACGGACCTGAATAGAACTGGCGTAGATCCTGAGAGAAGCACTAAATTCAGCCTCGCGAGTAGGTGCCCCACCTTACGATCTGTCATGCAACTCACAAGCAGCTATTTGTAGGGACCTCGGCTCAGTCTAACTCTAAGTCAAGATGCAATTCGCTACATAATGTCCTGTGATAGAATATGAGAGAATCAATTTTCGTCTTTGAGCAAATGGCATAAATCTTCCCTTGTAGATGACATTGAGGCCGCAACCTCATTCTAGCAATGCAGAGCAAGCCCCAGATGCTCCTGCCTTTATCATTTTTGAATCTGATTGCTATAATTCACTGAGTCTATGCACCTGAAACTACTCCTCTGGTGACTTCAATTTCTGCAGGATAAAGGGGAGCAACTCCCCAACGCTGGCTATTGCTATTACCACTTCACGCGGAATTCCGTAGGCTTCGGCTCGGTCTCCACCACAACTTATTTTCTCACAAACAATTGAAGGGGTTTGTGATGATGTGCTTGAAATAGTCTAGGAAATCAAGTGAAGTAGAAAAAGGACAGAGCTTTTTAATTACACACATATAGTGAATCAGATAGTAACAGACAGCATATAGCTAGAAACACATTTCCTTTTTTTTTTTTTTTTCTTAAATCTTTTATAAAAAACTTATTTATTTGGTACAAGGACTTGCTACACAGCTCGAACTCTAGCAGTCCTCCTGTCTCAGCCTCCCCAGTGCTGGCAGTATAGGCCTGCACCACCACACCCAGTTTTGATGGCGGCTTGGAGCGGCATCTGCACAGCATGTGGTACCAAGGATTGAACTCAGGTCCTTGTGCTTGCTAGGAAGGTGCTTTGACCGCTGAGCTATCTCCCCAGCCCATATTCCATAAATATAATGATCCTGTTCTTTGGTATTTTTTACATCTATGTTTACATTCACATTTTAAATTAGAAAAAAAAAATGACCATTGATACTAATGCGAAAATGGCATGTTTATATGGTGTCTCAGTTACTCTTGTTGCTGGGACAAATACCCGACACTCAAAATGAAGGAAAGAAAGGTTTATTTAGCTCACAGTGACTGGAGGTTTCAGTCCATACTTGGCTGGCCCAAGGCTGAGTGGAACAGGGCAGAGAGCATCCAGTTCATGGCAGTGGCAAAGAGCAAGAGCCAAAGAGTGGATTAAAGGCAACAGTGGCAGCAGAGAGAGTCCATCTCTCTGCCTCATTTATGCTACACTCAGGCTGTCAGCCCCAGGTTGGGGGTAGCACTCACATCCATAATCCCAGCAGTACTAAATCCTATAATCCCAGTGGATCATGAGTTAATCTCAAACTCTAGAAGTCCCTGCCCCATGACTGCATGAGGCTTTTGGGGGACAACTAGACATAAACCACAGCATATGGTGACTAAAATCTAACTCACCTTTCTCAAAGCTTGGATATAAAGCAATTTATTTTTCATGAAAAATATTAGTTCAAAATTTTATACTATAGGGTTTTAAAGTATGTGTTGTCTATGTAATATAATCCCATAGTAAAATGGCTACATATTTTTCATACCATTTGACATTGTAGCTTATATTACACAATATAATAAATTTATCATAAATTTTACTGCAATAAATACATTTAAGTAAAAAAGAATAAGCTTTATATACAACTAAAAATGGAATTATTTTTCCTCACAGTGGATAGAAGCCATGTTCAAATGATAGAACAGCTCAAGGAAAGCGTGCATTGAATGTCACTGTCATCATTAAGTACAACATTTCTTTTTGTGTGACAAAGGGGATATTAAAATTCTAAGAAAGAATATGAAAGAGAATGGAATGCCAGATTCCACATAGTCTTTACTGTAAACGACGGAGGTTATCTATTGATTGCACAGGCAGGCCATGAGGAGGGCATTCTGCAGTAGGGAGTGGGTCAGAGTAGATGAGGTACGAGCTCTAGGAAGCAGGCATGGCAATGACAAGCTTCTGAGACTGGACTCCTTCTCTTCCAACTGTCACTAGGGAACGCGACCATTCATGGTGAGTTTCAGCCGAGCCCAGATGTTGTGGGCGCACAGAGAAAAGAACCTGTAGGCGTGGATCGTTGGGCTGCTCCACCGGATGGTCACTCTGTCAGGGCGTATCAGCCCCGAGTCCAGCTCTGCAGGTGCGAGAGCCAGCGCCTGTGTGACGGGGTGGAGTGTGCTGGGCAGATCACCAACTGCTGTCAGATAAGAGTGCTGAGAAGCAAAGCAAAGGTTGTTCAGCTGAACCAGTATAATGGCTACTGGAACCCAATGGTTTGTGGACAAGCCCGAAGTGGCTACTAGGCAATGGCAACTAGCCCTAAGTGCCAAGTAGTAAGGAAAACGGACTGTTATCTGGGGCATGCTTCCTGAAAGGTCAGTTATTGTGTTATCTAGTGGTGAAAGAATCTGAGATTGAACTGAGAACCACTCACATAGATGTTTGATAAAGAAGTCTAATGAAGTTATAGACCATTATAATATGGACATCTAAATGTGGCTTTATTAATCTCACGAAGGTTAACAAAAGAAACAAAAGGACCATTTCCTGAAACCCCTGGGCAGAACAGAAGGTGCAAAAACAATTGTAAGAATGCCCAGGTAAGTTACTTTTGACAAAGTGATGAAAATCCTTTCAGTGGAGAAAAAATAACTTAACAAATGTTGCTAGAGAGCAATGCAAGATGGTAGCCACCACGGGCTCACGAGTGAAAGTCCCTCACAATTTCCGACTGCTGGAAGAGCTCAAAGAAGGCCAGAGAGCAGGAGGAGACAGCACAGTTAGATGGGTCTAGAAGATGACGAAGACAGGACACTTAGAGGTTGGACAGGGATGGTAATCGGGCCTCCAAGAACAATCTGTGAAAACCAAATATAGAGCCTTAAAATAGAATGTGGACCTAAATACCCAGAAGCACCTCCTCTGTCAGATTTGTAACAAAAATTAGTCTGAATGGAGCTAACAGTTCTAATGGAGTGGTGGGCCCAAGAGCCATATCCGTGCCAGCAAAATGGCAGAACTCATATGGCATCAAAGTTGTTCTGCAAGAGCTTCAGTGCTTAATGATGTCTAAAGAAAATATGAAACTTCCTCAGTGCCTGAAGGGCAGTGTTCAGCGATTAATCGACCCCCAGGCCCTCCCCACCAGCCCCCACCCTACTTTGATTTAAGCAGTCTTCATTGTCACAGTAGTAAATTTTCTAGTTATGTCTTGTAGGCCTCAAAGTACTGGAAAGAAAGCTCCCATTCAAGGCAGCTTATCTTAAGATACTGTAAATGATACTATTTTTTTCCATTTGAATATATAAGCTGTGCTATAACAAATCATCCTGTCAGGTGTAACCACTGTCCACGTAGTTTGAACTTCTGGGATCTAGAAAGTATGTTTAAATTGATCCGCATCTGGACTGATGGGGCACATCTCACTTAACGGTGAAAAGACGCATCCCACGGTCACCTCGCTGCTGGTGTCACAGCCCATGCGCTGCCTTCCCCCTCCCTGCCCCGCCTCCGCCACCTGCCCTGGCCTGGGCGGCTGGGTGAGTCCATGTGAAGGCTTCAGGTGGCTGCCTGTGGGACTCCTGCTGGGTGTGGGGGTGCTTTGCCTGCGCCCAGGATTCTTTAAGTCTTAAGTGACGCCCCTTCCAAGCTGTGGACCTGTCTCACTCTCCTCCACTCCCACCCTTGACCTAAGCACAGACTGTAACCCTCCAATCCCCCCTGAAATTGGCCTTTGGTGAGGAATTCAGGGATTTCCCCACCTCTCCCCCTCCTTGATCGAGGGGCGCTGCTTTTCCTTCTCCTCTTCCCTTTTGTCATCGGTCACCCCCAGCACTCCACGTCCCTTCCTTCCTCTGGCCAGAAGCCGTCAGGTAAGGTTGGAAAGCCTCTGACCTGCCTCCTGTAGCTTTAGAACCACAGCCCTTCATTCTCCACCACCCTGGGAGATGAGTACCGGCCCGGCTGCCGCCTGCTGCCACCACCAGCCGACGTCTCAGGTCATGGGTGATAAGGTGGACAGAGCATCTGCCAGGGTCACGCAGACCTGCCGGCGCCCTGGGTCCCTGGGGGGCAGACCACGCAAGACCACAGGACACGCCTAAGCACACACGGTCCCTCTGGGTTGTTCCCGCCTCGCCACCCACCTCGCCTTGGAGCTGAGGAAGGTTCACGCAGGCTTTCGGGCCTTGGTTCAGGTGCCCGTGCCTCCGTTTGGGTCCGGTGCACAGTCTGAGAACTGGAACAGAAGAAGCCGACTGTCAGCAAGTTTGGTGCTGCTGCTCCTCGTGCTCAGCGGGGACAGAGGAGCGGCTCGGTGGGTCCCGGGGCTGGCGGCCTGGCACCATGGCCACTGCGGCATCTTGCCACTGTCCCTTCAGGACCACTACATGCTGAAACGTGGATGCATACAAAGTAAAGGCACGTCATGGTTTAAAAGAAAGAAAATGGGGCTAGAAGGACGAATCACCCACATGCCAAAGGTTAACCTAGACCAAGATCTCTCACCTTGAACTTAAGCTAAAATTGAGATGGACAAAGACCTAAACGTTAGAGTAGAAACACTTAGTCTACTGAAACTGAAAGTAGGTAAAGCTCTTAAAGGCATAGATGTCGGAAAGGACTTCCTGAACGAAACCCCAGTCGCATAAGAAATAATACCAAGAATCAACAAATGAATTCAAATCCAATGAAAAAGCTTAAACGCAGCAGGAGACTGGGGGACTGCTCACTAACGGGGGTTCGCTCTCAGTGAAGAGGAGTTCTGCCAGTTAGTCCTCATACAAAGGGCTGTATAAAGAATTCCAAATATTAGAGCCCCACCCCACACTGAAAGAGCCAGTTACAAAATAGGCATCTAAAATGAAAACTTACATCTCACGTGAAGACATACCGACATCTAATAAATAGAGAATAAAAAAGAATAACATCACGGGCCATTTAAGCAATGCAAATGAGAACAGCAATGAGATTCCATGTCACTCCAGAAGGAACGGCTGTCACCAAGAAGCCAGCCAGTAACAAGGTCGGTAAGGCTGCAAGGCCAAGGGACCCTTCTCTGTGGCTGGTGGGACTATGGACATCAGCATGGAAATTCCTCAAAAAATAAACAAATAAATAAAAGCAGAAATTCTGCTTGACCCACATACGCATCATCTCGCTATCTTGCCCAGACCCGCAGGTATCACGCCACAGCGCTGTCCGCATATCCATGCTTGCAGCAGCGCAATTTGCATTAGCCAAATCTTGGAAACAGCCTGTGCGCCCATCAGCAGATGAAAGGCTACACATATAGTATTTATACACTTAGGTTATTTACAGAAAAATGGGTGCACTTTGCAAACCTTATGGTAAGGAAAGCAACTCAGATGCACAGCTTAAGTATCCTATGAATTCGTATATGAAAAACTTAATATCTACGTAAAATATGAAATAAAAAACAGATAATAGGGAAAAGAGGAGGAAAGATCTTATATTCCAGGGCAGAAAATTTATCTAAAATGCACCTTGGCTTAGTACGGTTGTCCTGCGTGCTTTCTACGTTCTTTGCTGTATTAGTTGGTCTTCAGTGCGGACAGTGTATGTGACGTCAGACTTTCTAAGATCTCCTAAGAGCAGTAAATGCATTTGATGCTGGAAAACCCAAGGGTGGTGCAGCAAGAGAAAGGGGACTCAAGTGCGTTCTGCGCACGCGCCCACTTCCTACAGCGAATGGCGTCACTCTGTCCCCCAGCGTGCACTGAGAACGGTGGAAGAGGCAGCCCTGATGGTTCTTTAGGGTATAAGCTAGTCGAGAGTTCACGTCCACTGTTCTCTGATAGGACGGAGGCTCCGTGACATGGGCTCATGGCTGCAGCACGTTTCCAGGAGACGTCGTATTTATCACGCGTTGTCTGACAAGCTCTGCCGGCAGGGAGCCTCGCTCAGCCTCAGTATGTCCCACGGTGCGGCCTCTGTTGTGCCCCCTGGGTTCAGCCTCCCTCCCGACACCGCGGCTCTGTGCTGTGCTGACTCGTAAGGCTGCACGCCCATTACTTTTAGCCTGTGAAATTGCACTCCCGCTTGTTCACAAAATACAAGCAGCAAAATTAGGCAGCAGTAAAAAACGATTTTGATTGCTAGAGGGTCTAAGCAGCATTAAGACATTGTTTTGGCTGGGCGTGGTGCGCACGCCTGTAATCCCAGCACTTGGGAGGCTGAGGCAGGAGGATCGGTGTGAGTTTGAGATCAGCCTGGGCTACAAAAGGGAGCTCAAGGCCAACCTGAGCTACCCTGTCTCAAAAAGACAAAAAAAAAAAAAAAAAAAAAAAAAAAATTTTGTCTGCATAGAACTAGAGAAAGAGCTTTCAAATACATTACTGAATCTTACCTTCCAAACTACAGAGAGGCAACAGTGCTCATCCGGTGATAAATTTTCAATAGCTAATGGTGAATGCAGTGGTATCTGGGTTCACAAAGCTTCATTTGTTACATGACGGTGGAAAAGGTGACCAGGTTCATCTTCTCAGGGGAAAGATGGCTGTGGTCATGTTGGTTCCCCAATGGCAGTTTGCAAATAAAAACAAAATCTCAATGAATACGTCTGTCTGTGGTCCAGCTGCTCTCAGGCAAAAGCGTGTGCGAACTGAGCCGCTGAGGGGCTTACTCTTTGTCATAGTCGCTTACAGTGTAAGTCAGTGTTACAATTATTTCTCACTTACTTACAGCTGACTAGAAAAAGTGTATAAGGCTGTTGAATTGAAGCAGTTAAAGCGGTTTAATTAGTAAGTTACTAATGTAAACTCAGTTACTGCTATACTCTCTCTCAAGTTAATGGTTGGTTAGCAAAAAAATAAAACAGGATATTAATTGAGAGTAAGAGACTAGGCAAAATGCCATAGGCTAGACAGGCTACAATTTTGTACATCCTTGGATTACTAAATGTCTGTGTAAAAATATGTAACTACTTTTATCACATTCTATAGTGATTTATTAGAATATCAATGATTCAAGGAAAATGCCAATAAAAAATTAATAAGTTATAAAAACATCATAGTTTTACTGCCAAAATTAACTATCAGTCAAAAGCTTCAAGCTTCTTTTCATAGGTAGAATACACATAGAGCACTGGCACATAATTTTATGTGCTTATTTTCTGTATCTACTCTTTCAATTTTAGAGTGAGATTTAAGTTCTGTCTCCAGAATCTAAATGACTGCTTTTATTACCTTTATATTAGAAAGTAAGGCTGGGGAAATAGCTCAGTGGCATAAGCACCTGCCCAGCAAGCACAAGGTCCCAAGTTCGATCCCTGGTGCATGTATACATTTCACAGTCAATTATATTATTTTGCTTACATGTGTGTGGGCTAGATACATTTCCGACTACATGAGAGTTTGAATATTTCTTTTAAGTTAAATCATCTACATTCAAAAATATTCTATATCTTTCTTTCTTTCCTTCTTTCTTTGTTACAGGTCTGGCTTTGCAGCTTGGGCTCACAGTGATCCTCCTGTCTCAGCCTTCCCAGCTCTAAGATGAAAGTTGTGCACCACCACACCCAGCTTTGGGACCAGCAACCAGCACAGCACGAGGTACTGAGGATTGAACTCCGGTCCTGGCACTTGGCAGGCAGGTGCTTAGACCCCTGAGCTATCTCCTCAGCCTTTTATTTTCTTAAAGGACATAAAAGTACAGCTATGAGCTAAAAATCAATGTCTGAGTTTTAGAAAATGTCACTGAAAGCTACTAAAATAAAATTTGCCCCAAATTCACCTTCAAATTAAGTGGCAAATTCTTCCCAAACTCTAGATGCTCATTGCCTCTGGTCAGGAAAGGGCTTGGCGAGTGAGCTACCTCTGCCTCCGGCGTCCACTGAGTCTCCTCTCCTCATTGCGCGAGGCTCATGCCCACCCGGCGACCATTTTGGAGGTGGCGCGCAGGTGTTCATTCCAACATCGGGAAGGCTGAGGCAGGAGAGTCGTAAGCATGAACCCAGCCTAAGAGACCTGCTGCGGCAATGTCCTGCGCTTTTAAAGGACAAATAACAAGGGCTGGATATCTAGCCCGGCCTAAAGACCTTGGACTCATACTCGAAAAAATCAAAACGGAACAACGAAGCTGAACTCATTTTATTCCATAATCAGGAAGGAAAAAAAATCTAATTACAAATACGTGAGAAATATATGAGTAAGCGCATCACTGGCATCTGTTTTTATTCAAGATTTTAAAGAGCAGAAAGCTGCATTCGAGCGTCCTCTTCCCTTCGCTTCCCTCTCGGCCATGCCTGCTGTGAAGGACAATTCCAGCAGGTGCATACCAGGGATGGAGGAGACCGTCCAAGGCACGCCCGCGCCTGCTGTTAACTGCAAAGCCCTTGGGCTGGGGAGCTAGCTCAGCGGTCTAAGTGCCAGCCTGGCAAGCGCAAGAACTCGAGTTCAGTCCCTGGGACTGCATGCTGTGCTGCGCGAGAATCCCGATGCGGTGGAACACGCCTGCCATCCCAAAGCTGGGGAGGCTGAGATAGGAGGACCCTGCAAGACCAACCGCATAGCGAGACCCCATGCCCAATAAAAAAATGAAAGATTAAAAGTAAAATAAATGTGAAGTCCTCATTTTTACATTTAGATTGACAGCAGTGTCATGCAAAAGACCTCGCACCTGCACATTTGGGTTAAAAGGCAGCCGGAAGAACTAAGGGAGGAGAAGACCGCGAGGGACAGCTGCGCGTAGGAGAAGGACTCCACGCTGGGTCACAGCGCGTTACCGTGGCAGCCCCCCGCCTGATCTCGTGAGAGGTCAGTGGAATGCTCCCCACATTCACGAGGAGGAAACCGAGCCTCAGGATCTTCCTCAGGGGACAGGCTGAGCAGAGCCGGGAGCAGCCTCAGGGGTGCATGCTGCCTGCTGCCGCGCAGGGCGCCCGGAAGCTCCGGACCTGCTGCTTCTCAGCTCTCTCTGGGGCAGCTCCTGGGGTAGCTCCGCTGGGCTGCAGGGCGCAGGTGGGACCCGCGCCTGGACCCCATCAGCTGGGGTGAGCGGGTGCTCTGGCCATGTTACCTCTGTCTCCAGCAGGCCAGCCCCAGCTCACTGTGACCCCGGCCCCAGAATCACCAGGACCAAGAGAGAAGGCCATGACAGATACACCAGAGGGTATCGGGGACATCACAGGATGTTCATTAGGACCAGAAAATTTAGAGTCCATGTGAAACATTCCACTTTTTAAATTTGCTTGGGGGAGCCTGCAACATGAGAAACCAGTACTTACCCTGCGATTCCGCTTAATGTCTAGTGTTCTGCACAGAAAGGTTCCCAGGTTTATGCCAGCATGGCTCAGCTTTGAGAGTTTCTCACTAATGATATTTACTTGGTGCTCAAGTGGAGTAATACGCTGGGCAATCAGATAATTGAGCCTTGAATTGAAGTCAGATGTTCTGTAGTCTAATTTTCTATATTTCACAATAAGCTGTTATATATCTTATGGATAGCAAGAAGACACAAGTTGAAAGTCTCCAGACAGAAAGTAATGCCGAAGAAATATTATCATCCCAATATTATCAGGACATATTGTACACAAGTACTGGGACATCACACTATACTAAAGAGTCCCATACTGTTGTGTAATAACCCAAAAGCTTCAAAATGTCTAAGGAGTTAGAAATGCTAACTTCCTCCATATATCATAAGATATCACACACATGGATTGAATTATTATGGTGTGCCACATTGCTATGTACAATTAAAATAATAAGTGGGGACCAGCAAGATAGCTCAGTGGACCAAAGCAGAGCCTGCTTAGGCAAGCACAGTTACCATGGTTTGGTCCCGGGCACTGCATCCCCCACCAGCCCCGACCCCGAGCTCCATGAGCTGGTCAGGAGACCAGGCGTAGCAGCACAGGCCTATAATCCCAGTGCTGGGGAGGCTGAAAGCAGTAGGATCGCCATGAGTCCGACCTGTGTGGTGAGACCCTGCAACAACCAAATACACTAAATAGCTAAAGAAAGACGTAAATAAATACATAAAACAGTAACTGAGTGAACACACAGATCTGAATGCACAGATCCATTGCTCCTCTGGGGAAGGCAGGCTAATTCACACTGGTCAGTTACGGGTTGAAAAAACAACAGCACTCAGAACAAAGCGGGGGAACCCACAGAAATCTGTGAGCTGCTTACACTCACAGCCTGGGGAAGGAGAACTTTTTGAGGTTACTGAGCAGAAGAAGACTTTGTACAAATTAAGAAGAAACCCGGGAATCGTGTCCGTAATGCTGCTGGCAACACGTGCTGTCCTTATGTCCCTGGAGGTGTGGACGAAGCCCACAGCCACTGCAGCCATTGCAGCTCCAGGTGCTTAGAGTCACTGAGATGAGCCTGAACGTGCTGATTCTCATGGTCACGCTGGAGACAGAGCTCTGGGGAGGCAGTGATGGAGCTTTCCTATCCCACTTTGGTGTGTCTGTTACCTAAACATGCAAGCACTCCTGAGAAGTTGCGTTCTTCCACTTACCAACTGGACCCTCTCTGCAGAAGGGACTCAGAACAGAGAGGGCCAGATGCTTGTTAAATGTTCTGAAGAATAATAAACAAGGCTTCTGCAGTCACCCTTCTGCTGTCTGACAGTGAAGCCGTGGAAAGGTGGACACAGGGCATGACTGTCCCTCCTTCCCCGAGGACTGGAACAGGTTCTCGCAGGGTAGTTCTGCTGTAGTCCTGGAGCAATAAAAATAACTGCTCCTTTTCAGCACTCTGTAATAATGTTTAATAAATAGTGTTTCCTTATTTTAACTCACCCCATGTATATTTTGAAGCAATATTTTTGATATTCAAATGCATTGCTAACATTGTTTGATATTTAACAGTTTTTATTGATGGTATACACTTTGAATGTGATGAAGTTTGTATGGCCAAAATATTGATATTGCAGGTCTGTCTTTCTAACAGTTATAAAAGCCAAGTTTTATACAGTATAGCATAGTCTTGTGTTTACTACGGGTAATGTTTCTATAAATATTCCTGGCCTTAAAACCATGCATTTTAGGGGCTGGGGAGATAGCTCCATGGCACAAGTGCCTGCCTGGCAAGTGCAAGGTCATGAGTTCAAACCCAGTCCAGCAAAAAACAAAACAACAACAACAAAAACCCATGCATTTTAAGTAATTTAGTTTGCAAACTTTTAATGATAAGCTATGCATATCTTTTCTTCACAGCATTTTTTCGGGGCAATGGTCTTTCTATGTAGCTCAGGATGGTCTGATCTCACTACACAGCCCAGTGTGGCCTCGATCTCATGGTGATGTGGCCTCGATCTCATGGTGATCTTCCTGCCTCAGCCTCCCAAGTGCTGGGATTACAGGCACACACCATCACACCCATCTCCTTTCACAACAATATCAAACCACACACAAGGGCTGATAAATCTAGAGTGTGGGTTCACATTTAAACAAAACCTTATAGTAAACAGATTCTGCCATTAATACCCCTCGAAATAGTGCTCCTCACATGAAAACACTTTTTTTATCTTACTGGTCGCTTTCTGAGGTAGTCCCATAAGCCCTCTTTGAGAGTGTCCTTCAGGACTGTGATCAGAAATACAGCGAATGTTGATGCCTAATGCCATCCAATAAAAAGGCAGGCTTATGAGGATATTACAGTGCCTCCTCACCAGTTTCATGGACGCCAGAACTATTTGGCTTCTGGCCTTTCCTCAAGTCCCTAAGTCAGTGAAAAATGAATTGATTCAGGACATCATGCCAACTCTAGCAACCCAACTAGAGACCCTCACGATACATCTGTGCACGTGAGCAGGAGGGGCTGGACAACTATACTGGGCATTGCTGCTGCTCCATAGAAAGAGCAGATAACGCTTAATGTGTTTTGTCTCCTTTTTTCAAATGATTCTCCACTTTCTCTTCTTAATTTCTTATATTTTTTCTTCTTCCAATTTTGCATGCATGTATCTTATACTATGCATAACTGGCTGGAAGACACCACTATGCATTACAACAAATCTATGAAATTCATATTTCTTTGTTAAGTGAAATTCTGTATCATTTGTAATTTTTCTGTTTTATCACTATTTTGTACTCTCTTTAGAAATAAAATAATGAAAAATAGAGACAGTCATGAAAAGAAACATCAGAAATGCTTCAGGAAGTAGCAAAAACAGTGGAATATTTTTGAAGAGAGAGGGATATTTGGAAGAGAATTAGTGGCAATATGTTTTGAT
>PVKN010007886.1:0-25914 GCA_004027915.1 Capromys pilorides
AGAGAGAGGACATGAAGAGTTTGAAAGGACCTATCCACAAACAGAACATTCTGTATTTTCTTATATAGGAGAAAAGGAATAATCCTACTAGACATAGTCACAACTGGAGGCTAAGAACTGAAGTCTAGGAAGACTGTAACTCTAAAGCCATACTTAAACTTGTTTTTTTTTTTTTTTTTTTTTCTCAAATAAGATATTTGACATTTGCTCTTTTTCGAAGCTCCTATAATGTGTTCTTAACCTTTCAGATTTCTAATTTTAAAAGAAGTTGCAATAAAGGACTGTCTCCTTCAAATATGTTTAACCTTCATTGTCAGTTTTATTAGAATGCTCTGTGTAGATTCACATACACACACACACACACACACACACACACATGCGTGCATATGCACACATACAGACACAAACAAAAAGAAATTATGAAAGAGAAAGAGACAGAAAAATGCAGAAGAGATTACATTTGACTCATTTTGGCCCAGGAAAGAGGTTTGATTTTAAGAGAATTTTGTAATTACCTGCCCACATCTTTGAGATTCCCTTCAGGACTGCTGGAAGGAGAATTTCACAGTCATTCAAGGCTGACTGTGGGAGACAGACACCAGCTGGTCTTATATGAAAGGCAGAAGCCCCAAAAGCTCCTTTGCAAATATCAGGAATGTGAGGCGAACTTCCAGACAAATGTCTCAGGAAGAAAATTCAAAGGGTAGTTGAGGACACTCAGTTCTAAACTCTTTACATTCATAGCACCTTTAACTAATGCACTTGGCCTTCTGCTAATGAGATTTCTGGTGGGACATTTTGTGCAACTCAGTATGATACATATCGGCTCCCATAACAAAAACTTGCTTTTCTTTCCTTTGAGGACAATGAATGATAATCAAGGACAGGCAGAGGGACTACAGTCCCCAACATAGGACAGAGCCAAGATCTTGGACTTAGTGATCAGAGAAGCTATCCTTTTGGGGTCAAAGGTTTTAAATCCAGGGGCTTTCACTGCCATGGCTCAGCATAAATTAAATTGAAAATATGATGGCCTATAAAAAGAGACTATGATGACATTGCAAAGACAGGAGTAAGTCATGCTAGAATTCTTTAAAATGGGACATAGGGAATGAGAATTACTCAGTATGTCTCTGACACTGACCCAAGGGAGAAGGTAGAGAGGGTGACATGGTATCTGGTCTGCTTGACAATCTCATTGTGAACTAGTGATTTGATTTTCTGGCTTCCAGAGTAGTGTAAATCAGTTCTCTAGGATTTGGATAGATCTAAGTTATAAGAGAATTTCTGTTTCTATTTTTAAAAATAACAGTAAAAATGATAGTTAAGAAGTACTGGAATACTACTGTACATCAGACCCTACGCATAAAGCTTGCATACATGAGCTCATTATTTATAGAATAATACTTACTTATATCATGACCACTAACTTACCAACATTTTAGATAATAAACTCAAGGCTTAACTTTCTGGGGAAAACAGCTAGTAAGTGAAAGAACAAAGGTTGGAGCCCACGGTTTATCTAGCTAGAAAACAAATTCATTTATTCACCAACTAAGGTGGCTAAAAAGGCTGGACAGAGGGATGTACAATAGAAAGAGGTCTTTACAGACCAGCATTCAAATGCCTGTCCAGCATAGGCATTCCCATGTAAACTTGGAGAAACACTTATTTTTTTTCTGAGTTTTTGTTTTTTCCTGCTTGTAGATGTATGAATTCATTCTCTAAAATGATTCTGGAGATCAGATGTATGAAATAAATATCACTGGGGTGAATAAAGTACTTGGCAGAGTTGAGCTCCCTCTGGGGTTTCCAGCAGAAAATTGTGTGTCAGTTGAGCTCCACCTTGTGTGTCCTGGTTTATGCTCCCCACTCCAACCTCGCCTTCTCTGCTCTGCTGCGCTAACCCTCCCTCTCTCTAGCAAGGCTCTTTAGGGCCCACATTGACAAGTTAGGTTGATCTTTCCAGCTCAAGAGGCTCAACCTGATGACGTCTATGAAGACCTTTTCTCTAGCCAAGGTAACAGCAATAGATTCTAGGATCAAGGCCTGATATGTTGTGGGTTATTAGCAGCCGTCACAATGATGTTGTACATGCCTTGCTTCTCTTAGACAAGAGAATTGCAGCCTGAAACAGATATCTGTTTCAGTACTTAGATAAAGCTCAGAAGTGTTTCTTGTGTGGTGCGGAGAATGGACAGGGTGTATCAGAGACAAGGATTCAGCTCTTTTGCTGAAGAAGTCTAAAGACAAGTTGAAGACATAAAGCAGCCCCAGGAAAATTCCCCAGCAATCTACAAATCAAAGGGTAGAAACAAAGTCCAGACTTAAAAAGTATATAGAAAACTTCAATGTAAAAAAAAAAAATGAAACAAATCAAACCAAATAACAAAAATTTAGAACATGATGTCACTGAGAACAAAGAATATTGAGTGGAAATGCTAATCTTTAGCTTAATGGGAAAGGGTCAAATGTAAACTGTTGATGAGGAGTGAGAAGAATATTCAAATTAGGAGGGCTATCAAGGACAGAATTTTGGAAAGTGCCTTGGTTACTTCGCTCATTGCTGAAAGAAAACACATACATCCAAAATCTAAGGAGGGTAGGTTTATTTGGCTCATAGTCTGTAGAATTTTCAGTCCGTAGTTGGATGACTCCAAGGCAGAGTGGCCTGGAAGAGTGCCATGGCAGAGGAGAAATGGTTCATAGTGGGCAGAAGACAGCAAGACAGCAAAGAAGCGAGCAGCAATCAGACATAGTAGCTCTTTTCTTGTACTTCATATTATATCTGCCCTACATGCCCTTAGGATGGGGAGCACTCACACCCAGGAGGGCCTTGTCATTATCCACACCCAGAACTATGCCAAGCCAGGCAGTGGTCGAATTTGATAATGACACACCCTTTGTCCTGTTGTCAGACACCCTAGATCCAACTGCCTGTGAAAAAGCTCCACCTATGACCACATGAGGCTTTTGGGTCCTTCTAGACACAAGCCATAACAGAAAGAAGCAGAAAGAACAGCATGGGTATAGGACAGTGAGCAATGAAAACAAAGCCTGGCTCGTTAACAGGGAGCTCATGGGTGGAAAGCCTTAGCTATGGAGCTAAGTAATTTAGATTGCCACTAGGGACCCAAGGCAAGTTCCTTTTTGAAAAATTAATTTTATTGGTACATCTATAATATAAATAATGACATTCATCATATGAAATTTGTAACGGTGTATTATATATCTCTGTTCCTCTTTCCGTGTACTCTTCTTCTATTCTCTTTTTCTTTCCTTTTTCCTATATTCACCCCCCTCCACTTTGCTCCCCTTCTCATTTTAACATTTTCTTCCAACTTTCAACAGATAACAGTATCTGTTATCTATTTTGATCTTTATTTGGCCTTCAAACTTCTCACACAAGAGAAACAGCGACACACTTAAGCATGTGTGTCCAATGCACTTTGAAAATATGGTCTCAGAGGGCATCCAATGACTTCTTCGTTATGGAAGAGTAGTATTTCATTGTACATAAAAACTCTATCTTCATCCAGTATCCATTGATGGCTATTCATGGTTTCCCTCACTTTCCTTTGTTACATTTTTCCTCGCTGTTCTAAATGCCTCTATTTTTTAAATCATATTCTTCATTACAGTCATCATCTTTCATTATCTGAGAAATTATTTCTGATTTGTTTTGTTTTGTAGAACTTCATTCATCTTCTTTGTTACTTCTACTGTTACCATTTCAGGAAGTTCAGATAATGACTTTTGCGTTATTCCACTCCAGTGCCCCCTGGATTTTCCTTGAGTGAGTTGGCGGTCTGGTGTTACATCTTGCTTCTGTGACTCCTTATTTTCTATTTCTAAGCATCTATTTTTTTGTGCTAATGCATGTAAATTGCTTATGGTAGGTGGCTTTATTACTAGTATCAAGACGCCCTTGAGTAATGACTACCTTTCAGATAGGTCTCCTAGGTGTAGCTGGCTTTGGTATTTGAGTCTTTCAAGGTCTTACCTGTTCAACTTGTGAGAGTTGAAAAGTTGTTGCCCATTTGGCCAAGCACACAGGTATTTAGAACTGAACTATGGTATTGTTTATGACTCTCAGACAATCACAGGATTGGCATACAGAGAAGAACAACTGACCACAGCAACTGTGTCACCTCAGCTAAAGTAGTACAATCGGCAGCCTAGAAAATGACAAACTATAGTACTATTGACTTATCACACTTAAACATTAGAACAAGATGTATAGTTATATAAAATTTAAAACAAAACAGAAAATTATGTACAGTAAACATTCCATGAATAGAACAATGTTACCCTCGAGGGAAAAATTTAACAGGGTTAAGAAAAAAATATAGAGAAATAAAGAAGAGAAAGAGATTAGAAGCAAAGCTGAATGATAAAGGAAAATTTCCCAAACTTTGGGAAATTGATGAAGAGATAGGAGGGAAAGAAGGAAGAAATAAAACCAAGAATAAAACAAAATAAAAATACTAAAAATATTGTTGATGCTTATGAAAAAAATCAAGAAAAAATAGTTTCCATTTCAGGAGTGTCTGCCTGCACTGGTAGATGGAGGAGGTAGACAGCACCCATATTTATGTTGGATGATCCCAACACACCTGACATAGAATTAGGGTGGGGCCTGGATTGTGGTAGTTGATACATTGCATCAACTTGAGGAAGCTTGGCTGGAACACTCTGCCAGATCCGGGCTGTGGGGGCACCATCCTGCAGGGTGTGGAGGGCCTGCCCTGAGACATGATTAGCCCCACCTGGAGTGTGATTGGTTCTACCCTAGGGGCAGACACACCACCCCAGAGTGACTCAGCATCAAAAGTGTACAAAAAAAGTGTTGAGGGAGACTGTGCTGCCCTATTCTGCCCTGCTTCCTTGGAGAAATCCTGGTCTTTGGAGGAGCTTGATCTTTGCATCTGTGCCATTTCTGAGAAGCTCTGATCTTCACAGTGGAGTGCCAGTGCAGAATTTAGAAGAGAGAGGCTTGATGGATGCCACAGCTGTTGCTCCTCCTGTGCTCTTCATTGTTTTCTGCTGCCCCTCCCTTTGCTCTCTGTTCTTTTCTGCTGCATAATGATTGCCCTCTGCCACATGCCACTCTGCCTTGGAGCCAGCTGAGTATGGATTGAACCCTCCACTAACTGTGAGCTAAATGAATCTTGCCTTCCTTCATTTTGGGTGTCGAGTATTTTGTCCCAGCAATGAGAGAAGAGTAACCAAGACACTGGCACAGATCACTTACCCTGCTGACATAGACCCCTCATTCCACTGGCACAGAATGTCTAGCTCCACCACTGACCTTCGGGCCTTCCTGGCACAGATCCATGAAACAAGCCTGCATGAGACATTGTCATGGGGTCTAGGCCTCCAGATGGACTTGTGGAAGGCACAGCTATGGGCTGTAGGTGTTGAGCTGGAAGCAAGCAGGACATTACCTTGGGATCGAGGCTCAGCTGGAGTCTTTGGTCTTTAGTCTGTGCATGATTTCCTGCAGTCTTTGTGCATGATTCTTTCAGTGATTCTTTATAAGATAATCTTATAAAATATGTGTCTTGCATTGTATTGTTTCCCCTTGCAAAACCCAAAACTATAACATTGTCTCATTTCTACTGCATCTATTTGTC
Organism: Capromys pilorides; assembly: GCA_004027915.1. Taxonomy (NCBI): domain Eukaryota; kingdom Metazoa; phylum Chordata; class Mammalia; order Rodentia; family Capromyidae; genus Capromys; species Capromys pilorides. Next base: position 5,637 of record PVKN010007886.1, read on the forward strand.
AATTTATCCATTCAATTAGTAGATAAGAACCTATAATGTTTCCACCACTGTTCTAGGAACTAGGAATACAAAGTAAATATACTTGATCCTATCCTTAGCCTCAAAGTGTCTGAGATTTAAAGATAGAGGGAAGCAATTTGACTATGATGGGATCATTGCTTCCAGGAAAGTCTACGAAACTTGGTAAGGTGCCGGGGATTAATCTCACAGGGATAAGCGCCTGCTTGGCAAGCACAAGGTCCTGAGTTTGATCCCCAGTACCAAGAAAAAAAAAAAAAAAAAACTTGGTAAGAATGTAGCAGAAGGAATGCCTAAGCTTATCCAAGATAGTTAGAAAACGCTTAACAAGGAAAAGATATTTGGCTCCCTCTCCCTCTGAGGTTTGAGGCTTGAAAAATGAGTGAGCCAGACAGAAGAGGGTGAGATTCCTTCCACAAGGAGAGAAATATGAGGATACATTGGGAGAAATGAGAGAGGCAGACAAGGCTAGGGAAGTACAACTGCTGGAGGTGGCCAAAGGTCACCCAGGGGCCTCCATCCCTAGGTAGCCAGCTGGGGTTGAAACACCAAGAGTGTGAAACCACACTGTAGGAATGAACCCTTTCTCCATGCCTCCCTGCTTTGAAGTTCTATTATTTCACAGCTAACAGATGTGCTCAACTCTTTCAGTACCATTAAACGAGCACCCACTGAGGACACATTTGGCACAATGCTTTCACTTAAAAGAAAGTCTCCAGGTAAAATCTTTCCCCTTGAAGTAACCATTGTCAGCTGCTGATTCCAAAACATGGTAAACATCCTAGAGTATTTCTCTCCAATGTTCCAGACAGGAATCTTTTTCAGCTCTTCTTCCCCTGAGGCATCAGCAAAACTCTTCGCTACCATCCTAGCAGCATCTAAGAACTGTGAGGTCACCACATTTAATTGTCCAGAATCTTGATGCCAACAAACCCTGCCTGTGCCTCTTAACCCTGAGACCTAAGTCCCAAGTCGTGATGTGGGGCTCATGGAGTTCGTGCAGGTTCCCATCCATGCTGCTTCTTTCTCTCTTATTCCTGGGAGCTGCTTCCACCTTCCCCATATGTGCCCCATCACTCAGATCAGGTGTAGCCTTGCCTTCCCTCTCTCACCTTAATAGAAACCTGGCCAAACACCAAGAACACTCGCGCCTCTTCCTCAAGTGGAATCCCCTTTCCCTTTATGCCCTACCCATCACTGAGCCATCTACTCCCAGCAGCAGCCTTCCTCCCTAATCATTATGCTCTTGTTGTGTACAAATGTCTCCTCTGAAGTCTGGGTCATGCTCACCATAGTTGATATTTTCTGACTCTCCTGCCCTCCCTCCCTCATTCATTGAAAACTTTGCCACTTTGCTCACAGTCCTCGCTTTCACCCACACGATTCTTGGGCCTTTACTACTCAGGAAGGCTCAGGCAGCCTCATAGTCTGGGCACCACGACATTACCTTTCCTTCACTTACATTTCAATTTCTATCAGCACACTTTGGGTCTTGGCATTGTCTACGCCATCTTCCCTCTGATCTCCTGTCCTCGAGTGTCCCTATCTTGACCACAATCCTCCAGCACCTTGATTTACTCATTTTCTTATGAGGCTCACAGAAACCCCCTAGACCTCTGAACTCTATTTTCCTTTCAGTAATTACACCACCATGTCTCCATTCTTTCTTTTCCCTCATCCATCCCAGTGCCTGAAGTTCCTCACTTTCTCTTCCTTATTGGTAAATTTGCATATGTCCTTGTCATTGTACATTTTTACCACATCCTCTCTTTACATTTGCATGCTGCATCAATCCAATGACCTGTTTTTCTGGTTGCCGCACATAGGCAAGTCAATGAAGAGAAAAAATCACACAACAACTCTGGGCTGATGACACCACAGATGTATGGAGTCCAGCACTCAAGATTTGTATGAATCACAGACTAGAACCTTTTCCAGTGTCTTGCAATAATGGCCACTCTAGTTTTTTTTTTTTTTCTTTCTTCAAATACATTGAGAAATTTGGCGCCTTCACCATGACCTCTCAACTTTCTGCTCATAAGCCTTCAAAATTCCCTGGGTCTGTACCTGCCACTATTTCTGCCCTGCATTCCCAGAAGGAAGGGTGTTCTCCTCATATTTCTACCCCTTACATCTTTTATATGACTAATACTTTTATACTTTTGGCCACTTGTGCATAGTTTCAGCTTCTGCTCTGCTTCTTTGCCTCAATAGCAAATGAAATCTATTGACTGTTTAATGTCTTTAAAACTATTTTAATCCCCAATTACTCCTTCCTACTCACCACCTTTCTCTGTCTTCCACTTCATAGCCACAGTGCCTGCCTGCCATCTCCCCTTTCTTCTCACTCATTCCTGACCTAGAACCAAGCTGCTCATATGACTTGATAGTAGCTACTCCTGGCACTTAACAGAAACAATCTCCTGGCAATCCCAGTGGTCTCTCCTGATGCCTGACTCTGATGTTCTATTCGACACTACTATCTCTGCCTCTAAAAGCCCCCTGTCCCTTGGCTTCTCTGATCACACCACACTCTTATAGTTCCTCTCTGTAACACTGGTCATTTTTTCTCAGCTTCTGTGAAGTCCTCCCATTCCCTTTCAGTAGTGCAGGACCTCCTGTAGAAGCTGTCTAATTTCTTGTTTCATTTGAGACATCTTGACTTTTATATGTTTATGTTGTTTCTTTTGCCATTTATTTCTAATTCCATTGCACTAAGATATAAAGACATATATGGGATAATTCCAATTCCTTTACACTTACTTAAGTATATTTTATGAGCTAGCATGTGGTCTGTTCTGGAGAAAGCCCCATCTGCTTCAGAGCAGAATGTGTACTCTGTTATTGTGTAGGACACTTTACGGACATATAATAAGCCGCTTTGTTCAAAGCTTTCTTTTAGCTCTGATATTTCTTTGTTTAATTTTTTGGGTAGTTGATCTGTTTGTGATGGTACAGTGTGTATTGGAGTCCTCATTACAATTTTATTAGTGAGTAACTGAATTTTCATGCCCATGATTGTTTGTTTTTTATAGTTGGGTATATCATATATATATATATATATATATATATATATATATATATATATATGTTATCTCTTCATCTTGATTGTTCTTTTAACTGATATGTAGCAACCTTCTTTGTCTCTTTTGATCAGTCTTGGTTTGGAATTTATTTTGTCTGCAAATAGAATAGTTACCCCTGCTTTTTTCCAGCTTCTTGTTGTATGGAATATTGTTTTCCATCCTTTGATCTTCAGTTTATGAACTTTTTTGGAGTTAAACATGTTTCTTGTATTGAGCACATTCTTCGATCTTATTTTTTGACCCATTCTGCCAATATATTTATCTTGATGGGTGAATTGAGACCATTCATTTGGCTGGTGACAACTGATACATATTGACTAGTTATATTATTTTCTATTGTTGTTTTCCTTTACTTCCCTTCTGTTTAATTGCCTGCCTTCCCTTGTGGATTCATCCTATTGGGAATTGTTGTCTTGGTTGTCTCTTTCTAGAATATCCCTCAGAAATTTTTGAAGTGCTGGTTTAGCGGTCATGAATTTTTTTAAGACTTTTTTTTACCGTGAATTTTTTTATTTCTCCATCAATTTTGAAAGTTGACTTTCAAGATATGTCAATCTGGGTTGTAGGATGTTTTCTATTAGGGCTTATAATACTCCACCCCAAGCTCTCTTTGACTTAAATGTTCGTGATGAGAAATCTGCTGGGATTCTGATAGGCCTTCTTTTATAGATGATTCTTTCTCTAATAGCTTTTAGCATTCTATTCTTGTGTTAATTTCTAAAATCTTGACTCATATTCCTTGTTGTGGTTTTTTTTCTTACCATGGTTATTTGGGGTTCTGTATGCCTCAATTAACTGTATGTCAAATTCTTTTTCCATGCTTGATGTTTTCTGCTACTACTTTTGTAAACAAAACATTTTTGCCCTTTGTGATATCTTTTGGTGTCTCATTGACTCCAATTAATCTTGTATTAGTCTTCTCTATAATGTCTAGTAAGTGTTGGATTGATTTTTCCTATACTTTCCTGTTTTTAAGACTTTTTTCATTTGATGAGCACCAACCACAGCTTTGTCTTCTAGATTCAGTAGAAGATTGTGTCACCTCCCATGATCTTCACAGTGGTTGACTGTACGGCATACATTTTCAGTGAATTTTTAATCTCCTGGACTTCTATTTGAATCTGATTTATGGAATGGAGTTCTTCTCTATGTTGGGCATTCATGGGTTCCATATTTTTTTCAGATCCTTTTAAAAAAGAATCTAAATACTCTAGATTCACTAACCATTTCTTTCATTATCATCTTCATCTCTTTAATTATCTGTGAAATTATTTATGTTTTGGTTTTATTAAGAGATATTTTCATCTGTTTTGTCATTTCCACTGCTACCATTACAGAAAAATCATTTATTTATTCATCTGGGTGGTTTTTGGTTTCTTGCACTTTAATTCCCATAGGCTTTGCCCTGGACCAGAAGGGAGTGTTGGGTTCCATCTTTCATTTGTGTTTTGTCATTTTCTTTTTTTTTTTTTAATTAGCTTCTGCATCAATACTTGTAAATTGCTTGTGGAAGGTAGGTTTATTACTAGCGCTGAGATCTCTTTAGGAAATAACTACTTGTCAGAGATGTCTTCTAGGCATAGGTGGCTTTCGACCTTTTAATCTGTCCAGGATCCTGGATTTTCTATTTATTAAGGATGAAAGTGTGCAGCCTGTCTAGCTTACCACCCGGTTCTTTGATACTGAATTGCAGTATTGTTTATGCTCCCTAGACAATCTGGTACTGGCTTACAAGGCAGATCAATTGATCACAACTATTTAACTTTTGCTAATATAGGTCAATCAGGGATGATAATAGCATTAAACACAGATTGGAAAGTAGCTAACTATGATAACTAATAGTATGCCACTGCTAACCATAAATACAAATTTATACTTATATATCAAATTCAAAGACAAATCAGAAAATTATATACAGTAGGGCTGGCAAGATGGTTCATTGGTCTAAAGCACCTGCTTAGGAAAGCTTAGGCAACCACAGGGACCATGGTTTGATCCCCTGTACCACATGCTGTGCCAGTCCCACCCCCAGGGCAGGCTAAGCCATATATATATATATATATATATATATATATATATATATATATATATAAATTATATACAGTAAATATTGACTGACTAGAATGATTTTACCCTTAGGAGAGAACATTTAAAATGGATAAGAAGAAAAATACAGAAATAAGAGAAAGAAACTAGAGGTAAGGCTGAAGAACAAAGGAAAATAATCCAAGTCATGAGTCATGAGAAACTAGTAAAGAAGACAGAGAGAAAGAAAGAAGGAAACAACAAAAATATTAAACAAAACAAAATTTTAAATGGAATAAAGTGTGAAAGAAAAAATTAAGTTAAATTATTATTTGTGATGATATTCTTTGCATTAAAGACTCCCAAAACTCCATTAGGTTTAATAACTCCTAGGTTTAATAACCTAATTCAATAGTACAGCAGGATACAAAGTCAACACTCAAAAATCAATAGCATTTCTTTACACATATAACAAACTCATTGGGAGAGAAATTAAAGAAACAACACCTTTCACAATAGCACCAAGAGAAAGGAAATGTATAAAAACTTCAAAATATCAGATCTCCAAATTTAAAGGCCCAGTCCAAAATGGGCATCTGAAATGAATGCATTTCTCAGATGAAGAAGTAGAAATAGCAAATAAATATTTGACAAACGTTCATTATCACTGATCATTTGAGAGATGCAAATTAAAACAATGTCAAACCATGTGCCATGGCACACATCTGTGGAGAGGCTAAGGCATGAGGATCACCAGGAGTTCTAGGCCAGCCTGGACTGCATAATAAATCCAAGCCCAGCTTGAATTACATAGTAAGATTCTGTTTCAAAAACAAACAAGCAAACAATCCAACACTAAGATTCCACCTTACTCCATAAAAAATGCTATCATCAAGATATCAATCAATAATAAATGTTGCTATGGGAAAAATAAAACTCTTTTCTATTGCTGGTAGGAAGGTAAACCACTATGGAAATCATCATGGAGATTCCTCAAAAAACTAAAATTAGAGGTCCCATGTGATCCAGATGTTTCCCTTCTTGGTTTCTTCCTAAAAGATTTAAAAGCATCACGTGACAGTTATACATGCATGTGTATAGCAATAAAATTTGTAATAGCTAAATCTCAGAAATAGTCCATATGTCCATCAACAAAAGAATAAATAAACAAAATGCAATACTTATGTACAATGAAGTACTACTCTGCCATAATAAAGGTTAAACTTGAGTCATTCTTAGGTTAATGGATGCATCTTGGGACCATAATTTTAAATGAAATAAACAAGACAAACAAGTTTAAAAATTGCGTTGTTTCTCTGTGTGAGAAACCCAAAGGATAACTAGGCAAAGAAGAGGGTAGATGATGGGAAGTAGGAAGACCATGTTCAAATGCAAGGGGAATAGGGCAGGAGGAAGGGAGAGGAAGACAAGAATAATGAGAAAAATGGGAATAAAGCTTTTTAATGGGTAGGAGAAGAAAGGTTGAAGGGAGGGAAGGAAAATGGGGAGAAAAGAAAACTTGAGATAGATTATATATAGATACATATCCCCTGTGATAAATGTGAACATTATGTATAACAAATATATACTAATAAAAATAATAAAAGGTTGCAAAATAATCAGATGGCCATAAATATGTAAGTCTTTTTCTACTGTATTTCACTGAACCATATCAGTGCCCGCCGTTGTAGAGATACCATACCATCTGACCACTGTTGCTTTGTAATCAGATAATGTAAGTCCAAAGTTTACAGCTTCTTCTTTGTTACTGTAGGTGCTTAGAATTTTCTTGAAAACCTTAGAACTTGCTTGTTAATGCCTATGAAAAACTTGCTGGCATTTTGACTGGTTTTCATATTGCATTAACTCTACACATTAATTAGGAAGAATTGGCATATATTTTCTTGAAGATGGAAACTTGTACATATAAAGCCTTAAACTCATTTAACTTATATGCAACTTTATAGCTTATGAGACAAATCCACATATGTTATCTCACTTGATCCACTTTTCAATATATTGGGTTGAAGAAAAATGCCAACCTCACTCTGTAAATGAGAAAGTGGAATCTCAGCAGATTTGACTTAGGTCAAGGGTGTGGAGTCATGGTGTACCATGTGGCTTGACTCTTCCTTTCTCTTCTACAATATGTTTGATGCTTGATTCCGTGAATATGGATCTGTTGTATCTAAAATGCTGGCATGGATGCTGAGGCAGGGACCTGGCAACACAGAGACTCAACCCTACTGTCTTATTCTCTTGATCTGGGTGTAGAAGAACCTGAAGACACAGTCACCCCTGCGGTGGGATGTCCCTGGTTGGTGTCTCCAATCTTCTTGTGCATTACCATCATCTTGCAAGCATTGTATGTGCAATCATTGAAAATATATTTCCCCACCAAGATTTCTTGTCAATTTTCCTGAATATCAGTATTGTACGAAAGTGCCTTGGTAATCTGAATATGCTGCCAAATTTAAAACCTAATTATTGTAGTTCTAGGGACAAGAAGTTCAGAGTTAGCAGAGGGATTTCAAAAGTGGGTAGCGAGAGAACAGCCTCTGGGTCAAGGCTCCCTGCTATCTCAGAGGAGAAAAAAAGATGAGAGAATTGTGTGGAAGATCCTGTCAAAATCTTCCCAGAACTGGAGATGCTAAAGATATCGCAACTCCTCTCTGAAGACTGATTCCAATGCCTTTAAAAAAAATACTCTCATGGGAGGAACAAGAATTCATCTTTCAACTGAGTTTGTAGCTCAGTGGTAGAGCACTTGCCTAGCACTTGCAGGGTCTTGGGTTCAATCCTCAACACTGGTGGGGGTGGGGTAGGATAAGGTGAGAAAGAAAAAATAGATTCATGTTCCATAAAATCGGACACATTCATAACAGGAAACAGAGAATCTGTTGCCCAGTTCCACTGTGTCAAAGTGGGTGAACATGTGGTAGCCTGGAACCCAGCATGGGGCTTCCCATCATGCTCTCTTCCTTCCTCTCCCTGGTTCTCGGGAGGCAGGACTGATTTTCTTTTAATGGGTCCATCAAACCACAGACTTCCAAGTCTTGCTGAAGCAGAATCACTTTCAGAATTAAAAATACAGATTTCTGGGCCAACCCAGGGATCGACAGTTTTGAACTGGAAACTAGGAAAGATTGTAGCCACTAGGTGTTTCCTTCCCTCCCTCCTTCTGCTACCTAATCCCTGGCCTGCTTTGTGGCCTGTAGGGTCTAAAGGAACCTGACACTGGGCTCCTGGCAACTCCCAGGTGAGTGATTATCTGTGGATTTTGCTTATGGGAATATTCAGGCCTCCCTGCAGAGTTAGAAGCCAACAAGGTTTGGAAGATGCATGCAATCGAGGCTTTACCTCATTTCTACAAGATATGGTACAGATTTAAAACACTAATTGTAAGCCCACGGAAATGTAAATACCAAGATCTGAGCTTCCGGTTACAGCAGAGTCCTTCTCAGTTTTGGTGGATTTGCCCCACCTGGACAGTGAAGTGCTGGGAGCTTTCACTGCAGAGCTGATGCAGGGACGGGGTGGGGTAAGAGCCCAGGCTCGATGGCCCTGTCATGGGCTGGGTCTGGGGAGACCTCTGGAGCTAAAGTGAGGAGCCTAACACAGCTTTCTGTAAAATACAGTAAGTTTATACTCATGTAAAACACAGTAAGTTATACTCGTGCTCACTCCTAATGCAAAAAGGAATGTTCAGGACTAGTCAGAGATGCAGGAAATGTGGTCTGTTTGTTTGTACAGAAATTAAAAGGTACACACTCAAAGAAATAGAGTGCAGGGCCTTACAAGAGAGAAAGAGAAATTTATGTACTGGAACAAGGAACATTTATGTCTCCCTTGAGGGGGCGGAAGTCCAGGGAAAATGTTAACCCCACCTTTCAAGGGTAATAGCCTAGTCAGTAGGTACAAGGCTCTGTTCTATTTATTTTTTAACAGGTAATTTAAACATTCATTGAATTTTCTTAACCTGATTCTTTATTTTAGGATCAAGATTTTGCTCTTTACTTTCTCAATTAAGCCAATTCATGGACTTTGAATAGTCCTAAAAAACTTGGAGTGTGATGTGTCTTTAAAAAAAGATGCCTCAGGGCCGGCCTGATAGCTCAGCAGACTAAAGCCCCTGGTTAAGCAGAGCACAGGGGCTGAGGTTCCATACCCACGGCAATTGAGACTGGGTGTGGGGGCATGCACCTGTACGCCCAGAGCTTGGGAGGCTGAAAACAGGAGAATCACTATGAGTCAGATATATGTAGTAATACCCTATAGACCCTGTCCTAAATACAGAAAGAAAGAAAAAGAGAGAGAGAGAGAGAGAGAGAGAGAGAGAGAGAAAGATACCTCAGGGCCAGCCAGATAGCTCAGCAGACTAAAGTGCCTGTTTAGGCAAGTTCTGGGACCGGGGTTCAGTCCATGGCATGTTGTGCCATCCCCGCCCCCAGGGCACACTGAGACTGTGACTGACACTGGGTGTGATGGCACGTGCCTGTAATCCCAGCTAAAAACAAGAGGATCACTATAAGTCCAATCGGTGTAGGGAGACCCTACAGACCCTGTTCTAAATACATAAAAAAAGAAAAGATGCCTCAATTTAAATCCTGATATAATTCACCTTGGGTAACTTTGAAGCCCAAAAGCTACAGTCTCGAAAGTATAATTCTATGTACTTTTTAGTTATTATTTCTGTGGGGGCTTTTTCTTATTGTTCCCTTTTTAGGCATATTTCACTTTTGAACCCTACCTCAACTCTGGATGCACTCCCAAGCCCTGTGTTCCCCATGCCAGGCTGCAGAGTCCCCAGGAGCAGCTCCCAGAGGCCTGCACCCTCCTCCCAAAGGCCACGCTGGCCTCTGCCTTCACTTTCCTAGGACACTGGTGGGCCAAGCATCTCGTTGCTCTAGGGGACTAGGATGCAGCGCTGGAGCCAGCCAGCTTTGTGCCTGGACTCCTCAGCTTCCTCCCTGTTTTGCACTCACACCCCATCCTCCATCAGTTGGCAGCATCCCTTCCTGTCCCCTCAGTCCCTCAAGCAGCAGTCCTCACCACTTTCACACACTGGGCGAACTGGGGGAGAATTTAAACCACTGACCTCTGGGCCCTGAGCTTAGGGTCTGGTGCTGGGATGGGGAAGTGACCCTTGCTTTATTTAGATGCACTTCCTAGGGAGCTGTAATGTGCAGCTGGGTTAGACTTGTAACTCAGAGGAGGACAGACAATGGGCCCACAGGCCACTGAGCTTCCACATGTGTGCAGAGGTATGAAACTGGCATAGGAAAGATAACTCCCAACCCACTAGATGTCAAATGTACCCAGTTCCTGTCCTCTGAAATCCAAGAATGAATTTCAAAGGATGAAAGATGTTAAGAGTAGGAAAAGTTGTTTGGGGTGTGCTGATTTCTTGTTGCTGACAAAATGCTCAAAACCCGTAGTAAAAGGAGGAAAGGCGTTGGCTCCCAGTTTGGAGAGGTTTCAATTCATAGTTGGCTGTAACCAAGGAGCAGTGACAGGGCAGAGATGTATCGCAGAGGAGAAATACTTTATGGGAGGCAAAAGGCAGAAGCCAATGAGTAGCAACAAAGCAGCAAGGGATGGCAGTAGCCCTCTGTCCGTCCCTTAAATTCGAATTAGGCTATGCACCCTTAGGGCATGTAGCACTCTCACCCAGGATGGGCCTTCCCATTATCCACACCCAGTCGATCAGCAGACTAATGAGTAATCACACACCCCCAATGGAACATCACACTCTTGATTCCAGCATCATAAATCCTACATCCAGCCACCTCTGAAAAGCCCCACCTCTGACTGCATGAGGCTTTAGGGGGACATCTAGCTGTAAGCCATAAACATTGGGGAATAGGAGTAGCTCCTAGGAGGCAAGAAGGGAACAAGATAGATTGTCACTGAGGCTCTGCATCGGGAATAATTTATACAGCAAAGTTAAAATGTGAGTACAATATGGGTCAAACTGTAATCAGCCAGTAAAATTACAAGTCTAGCTGCTTCGCTAATATTGATCCATAGGGAGTTGAGGCGATAGCATGGTCATATGGCTAGTATCATTAACCTCAGCTCATTTGTGACCTCTAAAATAGGAACATTTGGGGGAAGGAACTGGTCCAGGTGTTCTGATGCACACCTGGACCTAATGGACAGGGACTAGCAAGTATAGTATACAGTGACTTATGAACCCAATGGTTCCTCGGGGCTGGTTGTAACTCGAGCTGTCCATTAAGGGCTCAGGTTCCTCTACAGGGCCTTCAAAGTCCATCTCATGTACACAGGCAGAACTCTGTGTCCTTAGAGAGACATTGGCCCAGGATTGCTCAATGAATCCCATACACAACAGGGTGTTGCAATGTTCCTTCCAGTACTCCTTCAGGGTTAAATCTGTGCCTGAGTCATCTGGAAGCACAAGCAGCTGGCATGTGGGTGATAACTCGGGACTTTGGTCATAAGTGAGAACTAAAATTCTGGTTATGACCCAAGTTGTTTGTGTGTCAGGCTGGCTGTAACTCAGCAGTCTACTTTTAATCTGAAGTTTCCATTCATCCCTTAGGGTGGGCTGGTCATTGTGATTTATCTCAAGACTCTGTCTTGGTCAGGCACACCTGCAGTCCCAAGTTTGATTTTGTTCTCATCTACACTGAGTTCCTTGAGGGTCTGTCCTTGTCTGACTGTCTATTAATTTCTACCTAACTTAACTGTTTATAATGAGTGCACATGCATGTGCACGCGCATGCGCACCCCCCCCCCCCACACACACACACACACTACTGCAACCAGACACCAGCTTCTTAGTTCTTTTCTGGCCTCTTTACCTTTCCCTGCTCAGCTCCTTCCTGACTCTCACCACCTCTCCTCCCCTCCTGGCTCCCCACCCATCTCTGAAGTCTGTAAATCACGCGTTGGAGCTCTGTGGCTTAGAGCATTACTGGCCCTCTCTCCTGAGCCTCCGCTGCCACCCACATGTTTTATGGGGCCTTTTCTCGAGCAATTTGGCTACTAGAGGAACCTTGATACCCACCCCACAGGTAAATATTCCCCAGATTCTCTTCTGGAAACTCTACCTGAGTCCCTCCCACACACAGGGCTCTTTGCTGGGCCAGAATCTATTCTACTTGATCACTGTGAACAATCTTTTCTATGTGCTATTGGTGTGCACATATTGGTTCAGCACTTTTGTATCTACATTCATTGAGATACTGTAATTTACTTTTCTTGTAATCTCCTTTCCTGGCTGGAGTTATAGAATGAGTTTGGTCATTTTTCCCTCCCATTCACCTGTGTCAATTAGTATTGCTTGTCAGTCTTCCTGGATTGAGAGAGCCTGGAAGGTGATTGGGCTGTGTGGGTGTTAGGTATGAACCCACACAATCAACCAGACCAGGCATTCTAATGTTAGTGGAAGATTTATTGGAGGCAGCAAGCAGGTTGGCTGTTGAGCAGACCAAGACGGCAGCAAACAAGGCAGAGCACAGGGCTTTTGAGTTTTGTGGGGGGTTGTTTGTGAGCTGAAACAGCTGAGGGAGAACTAATCTTGGCAGGGTACCTGGTCTGTGAGGAACTTTTGATGTTAACAAAAGGAGAGTTTCTGTGGTTCTGTCCAGGCCGAAGTCAGGCAGACTCGTTCCGTGGTGTTGGGCTTAAAGGGGAAAGAGTTTGAGGCAAGGTGCCTAGGAAACCTCAAGTCTTGACTCATCAGTGGGCACTAACCTGAGTAATGGATTGGCGCACTGATCAGTTCATAGCTGAATGATCTTTTAAGAGGTGAAACCTAGCTTGAGGAAAAAGGTCATGGGGGTGTGAGTCGGGAACTACCTCTGATCCTTGACCCTCTCTAACTCTTCCCCTTCCTTCTGTGTCCTGACTGCCATGGACTGAGCAGACTCCCTCCACGCCTGCCTGCCACACCTTTTCTGCCTTAGAGCCAGCCCATCATAGACTGAAGCTCTGACACTATGTGCCAAAGTAAACGTCTCCATTAAGTTGTGGGTTTCAGATATACGGGACAGTCAAAATATACAGCACAGGCTTAAATTTGAAAGTATTATGGTAAAAGACACATTACTGTGAGTCTTTGTCAGTATCCTTTCTCTGTCTTTGAAAATACTTTCCCTATCATTCTCGTCATGTTTTGAAGCAGTTCTGAATGTCAGTTTTGACTTCAGACTTTGACTTTAATTGTGTCTTCATGTGGTGTGACTGAAAATTCAGCAAATGCTGCTGTCCAGTGTCATCCAATAGAAAGACATATGGGAAAACATTATGGTATCTTTTTTTCCATCTTGTTTACAGGATCTGGTACTGTGCACACTTTGGCTCTTTCCAAAAGTAAGTAGGCCACGAAAGATAAGCACTTCAAGTTGATTAAGGAGGAAATGATTTCATGGAGGAAATCACAACAGTCAGTTGAAAACACTTAGGAAAGAAGGCTTACAGAACTGCTTCGGAATGAGCCAAGAAAGATGGGATAAATGTGTTTGAAGTGTGTGTGTGTGTGTGTGTGTGTGTGTGTGTGTGTGTATTTTGGGGAAGTTTAATGGTACTGTGTCTTCTACTATAATAAATTTCTTAAAGTCTAGATATTCAGCTTATTTTTTAATCATATATTTTGTCCCAGCAACAGGACAACTAGTACATCATGGGGGACCGGTGAAAAAGATTGTGTAATGGGTGATCGGGTCAACTTGAGAAGTAGAAAGCTTAAGTTGGGTCAGCAGCTCTACACTCTTGGGTGTAGAAGCTCCACCCTCACCCTAGGGCATCTTGTCTGTACCTTAGGGTGCAGAGGACCCACTGTAGAGTGCCTGGGTGGTATGAAGTGGAAATGAGGTAGAGAAGGCTTGCTTCTGTTCTCTGGCAGAGCGCCAGTCCTCGCCTTCAGCTTGGACATCATCTCCTGGCTTCTGGTGCAGGTTCTTCTGCTTCCACCTGGATCCTTCAGCCTTTGCTGCAAACTCTTCAGCCTTCTGTGAGAGACTCCTCGGCCCCCAGTATGAACTTGCACAGCACATGGTAGTGAGCTCCAGACCCTGGACTAAACCCTTTAAGTGTCTGCATGCCTTATCCGACTTCTTATACATTTATGTAGCTTGAGTTATGTCTGTTTCTCTAGTAAACCCTGACTGATACATTTTGGTTCCCTTAATGTGTTTGGTAGAATTCAGTGAAGAAGTCATCGGGTCCTGTGTTTTTCTTAGATGGGAGGTTTCTCAATTACTGATTCAATTTCCTTACTCATCTTTGGTCCGTTCAGATTTTCTGTTTCTTCATTATATAGTTTTGGTAGTTGTGTATGTCTAGGAATTTATTCATTTCTCCCAGTTTATCTGATTAATTGGTACATAATTATTCATAATACTGTTTTATGGTCTTTTGTATTTCTGTAGTACAACATTCCGTTGTAGTGTTTCTGCTTTCGCTTAAAATTTTTTTTATTTATTTGATACAGGGACTTGCTACACAGCTAAGACTCATAATGATCCTCCTCCTGTCTCAGCCTCCCCAGCAGTGAGATTACAGCCGTGCTCCACCATGCCCTGTTTCAGTAGCCCACATAGAGTGCCCAGGCTTCCAGGCTGGCAAGGCATGCGGTACCAGGAACCCAAGCTGGGTCCTTGCTTTTGCCAGGCAGACGCTTATATCACTGAGCTATCTCCCCAGCCTCTGCTTTCACTTTTTATTTTGGATTTTCTCTTTTTTTCTTATTGTAGTTAAAGGTGCATTGCTTTTGTTTATCCTTGCAAAAATCCTCTTGTTTTTATTGATGTTTTCTATCATTTATGCAGTCTCTATTTTGTGCGCTCCCACTTATGAGCATTTTCTTTCTGTTTCCTTGCTCTGCTGCGGTGCAGTATGGGAGCCAGCAACAGGATGCTGGCACCATGCGCACAGAACTCCAGGACCACAAGGCGAATAATCCTCTTTTGTTTCTGAAGTACCCTATCTCTGTGTTTTTATAGCAACACAAAACAAACACAGCATACTTAGACTATTACTAGATTTGCAGCACAGCCTCCCCCTCCCCCACCCGCCCAACAAGCATGCACATTGATTCTCCCTCCACTCCTGGACGCTCCCCTGCTGCTTGACACACAGGAAGTCTCAGGGAAGGACCAACACTTTAGGATCAGGGCTGTTAGACTCCAGCCTCACAGCTGTGCCTGTCTTCCCTACAGACACCTGGTGCTGTGAGCCTGTTTGCTGGCATCTGTGTTTGTGTCTTAAACTAATCATCTAAGCCACTCCCTAGGGCAGCAGACCATAATGGAAGCCAGAGTCCCTGGACTGTAAACACCTGCACAGGCCCAGGTCTCTTTCTCAAGCCATACTTGCCATGGGCATTGTCTCCTTGTAACTGTTCCCTGTAGTCAGGACAATGATGGTTGCTCCAAAGTTCGCTTCTGGAAGGATTCTGAGCATTTCCATTAGTGCTCATCTGAATTCCCAGGCAGGCTCAGCAGGTCCCCAGTGAGTAGGCTGGCGGGACACCAAAGCCTTTCAGCATTTCAGGATCTTTCCCCCAAGCCACAGCTCAGTGGAGGCTCACCTGGTTGTGTGATTACCCTTCAGACTTCTGCTTCCTCCTGCCCTGGGGTTGGGGAATAAATCAAGGACTTCCTGGCAAGCTGAGAAAGTGGGTTCTGTTTAAGGATAAGAGCATCATTTAGACATAATGAAGAATGCAGAAGAGACATTTGGCTCGGCCTGAGAAAAAACATTTCTAAACCAGTCACTGCTATCTGAACGTGGTAGAATCTCTTCCACCGCAAGGACAAGGCTGGGATTGTGCAGCCCCTAAATAAATAAATGAGCTCAGAAGTGAGCATTAAGAAGGCTTTGCCAACAGAATATGCTTGAAATGTAACACCAGGAAATAAATGCTGCCTCTGTTTCCCTGTTGAGTAGGAGACTTTCAGAAACTCTAAAGGGAAGGAAATAAACACAGAGGCTAAAGGATGAAACAAATATGTACAATAGCATGCGTATATATTTCTAATTATCAGCAGGTCAATCTATCGATAGTTTAATTTCCAACTGGTATGTGGTAATATCAATTCAGATTTTATTAAAAATATTATTCTGGAGATAATAAGAAATTTGCAAACAATTAGTAAACAAAAGAGATAGCTGGGGGGTGAAAGTACCCAGGCCCAGCTTGCCCAGTGTTATCTGTTTCAAATAGCAAACTTTCAAACAAAATGATTCCGAGTAAGGAGATTAACTTGCTTGTGTGAAAACCTAGAGGTTGGACAAAGTTGTAGGGTGCAGGTCTGCACCAAATCTCATTCGTCTCCTGCAGCCTCCAGATCAGCTTCCTCCCCAGCCTACTGCTCCCAGTTTCTCCTCTCTCATCCCTTCAAGGACTTGATGGGGTGTACATGCTCAAATCCCTGTGACAGTGAAGATGTGTGTTCCAGAGGCAAATGGGGCCAGCCTGAATCCTGGTTCTGCCTGAAAGCTGCACACCTTAAAAACAAAGTTCCTCATCTGGAAAATGGAAATAATTGTCATAGTCTAGGATTGTTGTGAGAATAAAAGAGAGGGTGAAATATAGGCTGACATAGACCCATCACTTTGTAAATCCTAGGGGTTCCTCCTTGGTTTTTATAGAATTTATTGGATATGTACACGATGTTAGGCACTGTTGTAGTTTAAGGAGACACAGGCTGGGACTACAGACAAGAAATGAAGCTGTCAGGACACAAGCCAATAGGTATCTTCCTGTTGATGTCCTGCAAGACTACAGCACTGTTGGCATCTAGTAGACAGCATGGAGTAATTGAAAGAAAGAAGGTGATACTGGCCTCCAGCATTTTCAGAGTCTTTAGGTTCCTTAGACAAAGCACATATTTGGTCTCGTGATTAAATTCTATTCTAACCAAGTAATCCCACAACGTGGGAGAAATGTGGCCAATGCACAGCTATGCAAGGAGACAGAAGTAAGGGAAATTGTTTTCCTGATTATTTATTTTTGGGTGATGCTTGGGCAAGAGCTTTACTGTACTTAGAAAAGTTCAATATTGTTAGACATCAAAAACTGAAATGAGTAAAGAACTTAATCTAGCAAGAAAAAAGCAATAAAATTTATTTGAAGTAATTGTACAGTTAAGATATTCTTTATCCTACTATTTATCATTTTTTTTCTTGAGTTCTGCCCAGTTTTTAGCTAAAAAAACAGCAATACAAAGTGTAGTTTTGCAGGCCAGGGAGATAGCTCAGTAGAATAAGTGCTTGCCTGGCAAGTGTAAGGTCCTGAGTTCAATCCCTGGTACCTCAACAACAACAAAAAAAAGTACAGTTTTAAGCATTCTTTCTAGATTATCTAACCATCAAGTGAGCCCTTCCTGCTAGTCACTGTGCCTGGCACCACTGGGGACTTGTATACGCCTGAGTCCATGTCACAGGGAAGCTCATAGAGTGGTGGATGGACAACTGCAGTACAAAGAGTGGTATTAAGGGTTCCAACCCAAACCCACCAAAGGGCTCAGTTCACCCACAGTGGTGGGTACAGATGCCCTATAAAATGTCAAAGTTATCTCTGGAAGTTTCCTCTCAACAACTGGTACTCTTCACCAACCCCTCTTCATGAGAGAAAAATCTGAGATGTGAAGAATGGAACTGATTTGTTTTACCTCTGCCCCAAGAGACCATAGCCATGGGTTCCCTCTTTCAAAATGCTCCTAATCTAACAAGGAGCTGATGGCTGTGTTCTATCTGCTTCTGAATCACACATCATCAGCCAGTGTAAAATACCCTAAAAGAAAGCAAGCTATAAAGAAAAGTCTTTCAGACATCTTCTCGTGTTGGTTTGGCAGGTAAGAGATGAGAGAGAACGGTGTAAGCATGATGGTTCCAGGAACACTGGCCCTCAAAAATAAGAAAAGAAAGCACACACACACACACACACACACACACACACACACACACACATTCCACATGCTCACTCGCACACATCTAGACAAAAACTAGAAAGCCTAAGGAAATGTCATTAGTTAAAATCATCTTTAAATATTTTTCTTTAAAACTCCTTGGCTCAGCACACAGGAAAATTTCTTGCCTGTGAAAATGAATATTGAATTCCAAAAGACCTTTGTAAACTGCTTGATGTGGCTGTGGTCAGTGTCACTGCTGGGCCACTGGCCCTGGAGGGGCTTGCTTGGCCCCCAAAAGGATGGCCCTGGAAAGGACAGCAGATCTGTGCTTTAGGGGTAGAAATGTATTGGGAGAACTTCTCTTTAAACCAGGGTGTCAAGTTGCTGGACCTCTCCATTGTATCAGCTTCAAAGGCACTGAGCTCTAGTTTTCCTCAGAACTGGAGCTGTTAATTTGCCAATAAGAGCAGCTGGTTTTCTGTCAAAAAAAATAAAAAGTTCCACTGAATTAAGGAAGGCAGTGGCTTTTTTTCTGCATGCAGAGGATATTTTCAACACATCTGGGCAAAATCTTAAACTTACCAACTGCTTAATCCAAGATTCTCAAGCTTCCTAAGGAGGTTTTATTGTATTAGGTCCAAGTTTTATCTCTTTACTTCCAATTTGTATCCTAAGGGACAGAACAAAAATGATTTTGTAAGTCACAGGAAATGATTAAAACAGGGTACAATTTGATATCTGAGGAGACTCAGAGCCACAAAGAAGCAGCACTTTTTCATAGATTCTAAACCAGAACCCAAAATGGCAAGTGGATATTTCTTTTCTTAATTTAATAAAATGACAGAACAAGTTAAGTTATTAAAGATCTGACACCCAAGAAGGATTCTAAATTACTGGGCAAACTGAATTACTCCTTCTAAATAATATAGAAGGGGAAATGAAAGCATGCAAGTTGTGATGCCTACAAATAAATGAAGAAAACATGTTAAGTTTTATGAAGAAATTCTGGCCTTGGGACTTATTATTTAAGACAGTCAATGAGATTAAAGGGAAAGGAACGTTTCTTCATAGATATTGCAGTCTGCCTCCCTGCCATGTGTGGCTCAGCATTATGTGTAGTTAGGAGGGCCAAGAAAACATGACATTTACTCTGTACCCC
Source organism: Capromys pilorides (assembly GCA_004027915.1). NCBI lineage: Eukaryota > Metazoa > Chordata > Mammalia > Rodentia > Capromyidae > Capromys > Capromys pilorides. The sequence goes on from PVKN010007886.1 coordinate 24,809, forward strand.
CAAAGATCCAGAGAAATAAATCTGAAAAGCAAGCATTCTCATCTTATCCAAACCATGCTGATAAACAGCACAATATTTTAATTGTAGCGTGTGTCTTTATGGTGCATTCAGAGAACTGAATGCCTTCTTAATATAGTTCATTCTTGGCATAGGAGGTTATTGGCTCCAGGACTCCCACAATACCTAAGTCTGTGCATGTTCAAGTTCCCTATATAAAATGCTACAGTATTTATATAGAACCTATGTTCATCCTCCCATATACTTTAAATAATCTCTATATTTCTTATACCTAGTAGGTAAATGCTATTGCATTGTTCAGGAGTGTCAGGAAAGAAGACACACGATGAGTACAAAAGCAATTGGGAAAAATATTCAGTTGGTTCAGTCTGTAGCTGAGAAATGCACAGGGCTGACTGTATTTTGTTCCAGACTAATTTCTGCCTCTTTCTAAGGGCAATTATTTGCACACATATTAAAGAGTGCTTATGGTATTACATTCCCAGGGAAAAAAAGATAATGGTGCAAATCATAGCTTATGCCTTTCTATAAACAAGGTTCTTCCTCAGTGTCATTACTCAAAATGTTGCTGATAAGCAATAGCTTAAAATATTTTATTGAAAAAGACACAGTGGTCTAAACTGGCGCTTCCTGATTTTCCAACTAAAAATACAGGATTCTGCTGGGTGTGGAGAGGTTTGCCTCTAATACCAGAGCTCCAGACTTGAGACAAGATTACCATGAGTCGGAGACCAGCTTGAACTACATAACGAGATGCGGTCTCAAAAAGAAAAAAATGAAAAACAAAATATCTCTGGATTTCTAATAAACATTTCTAAGTATAAGTATGTTCTATGCAATATTTGAGACATTATTACTCCAAAATTTATCATTTATCTGTAATTTAAATGTAAAATGCATCTATTTATCTCATAGCCTCGGTCTAAAATAAATTGAAGTGCTAGTTTTGGATGATTATAGTATTCACCTAATGGAAAGAATGCTTTAAAAAAGATAAATAGAATATGTTTGTTGTATAGTAATTATTTCTGGAGTTGTGATGTTTCCAGTTACAATTGTTGAATGTGTTATAAGTGAACCTCAAAAGT
>PVKN010007887.1:0-25910 GCA_004027915.1 Capromys pilorides
AGATAATTGAGCTTAACATTACTGTCTTTCTGAGTATCAAACATCTTACACTTATCTTGCAATTGATACTTTCTGCCAATCATTGATATTCTAATAAATCTCTTTAGAATTTGATAAAAGCATTTACACATTTTTACACAGATATTTAGAAATTCAAGGATGTACAAAATTGTAGCCTATCAAGCCTGTGGCATTTTGCCTAGCCTCTTACTCTCCCTTAATACCCTATTTTGTTAATCAGCCATTTACTTGGGAGGGGAGTATAGCAGTAACTGAGTTTACATTGCAAGCAGTACACATCTAAAAGACCAGCACAACACGCATTCCAATCATAGTTCCAGTGTTGCACGATGCTATCATCAATGTGAAAAACCTTTTGAAGGTTCCTAGGACCAATATCAAATTCATCCTGTGTACATAAGTGTATGGTTTTGCTCCTACTATGTTTCCTCTTACACTGTTTTAATTTTAGCTCTATATTTTCATGTGCTTACTTCTCTCTCCCACGAAGCTATACATCCCACAAGAAAAGAGGCCTTGCTCTTTGTTTGTCTATACTTCCTACAGTACCCACCAGGCCTGCAGGTGACACTTCACTGAATGAATGAGAGCGCCCTAGCCCCGTGTTTCATGGGCAGTCCCTAAAGGACTGGGCATCCCAGTGGAACAAGTGAGATTTTTCAGTCACGGAGTTGCTTCCATATTCCTATTTAAAGACATCTCCTCCATACAGTTCAGTGAAGGCTGTCATGTGAGCAGGGGACATTTTTGCCACCTTGTCACTCAAGTGCTCATCCTCAGCACACTCACACTTTCTAGGAGCATCTCTTCATCTGCCCTGGTTTTCTGCACTCAGGCAGCCCTAACACAGGCTCCCATTGTGGCACCTCTGCCCACCCTCCCTGCCTCAGTGCTGAGTGCCCAGCTCTGCCAGTGCCCTGAGGCAGGGTAGGGAACGAAGCCCCAGACTTACCTTGCTATGCCAATGTGATTTCACCTAACCCTCACAGTCAGCCCTCCAAAGTTGGCACCAGTGTCAGGGGAAGACAGAACTTGGGTCAGAGAGGTCAGTGAGCCACCTAAGATCACACAGATCCCACTTTTGATGTTAAGCTAGTTAGCTGGCTGGGTTCACTCCCTAGCACACATTTCTGCCAATGGTCTCCTCTGAGAACTGAGGCTTGAGTGCATGCAGACGCACACACAGGCGCACACACACAGTCACACACACACACGCACACAAAACATCATTAGCGTCTTTTATTATACTGGAAGAGCAGGAAATTACACAGGCCTATTATAGACTAAGCAAATTCCAAATAAATTGCATAAATGGAATTTTTAAAAAGCATACAAAGCAAACTTAGGACAACCTATACATTTCAGAAAGAGACTCAGGAGCTGGGCTGGAAGAGGTGTGCTCAGAACATCTTACATAAATTATCCAAACTCAGGTCTCTCTCTTCTCCTATTCAGCCCATCTCCTGGTCCCACAATGCAAACAGTGCCTGGGGATGAGAGAGGGAGAGAAGGAACTTAGAAGCTAAGGTCTCAGGTCTTTGCCTCTGATTCTGGATTATTTGAATCAAGGGAGCTCACTTGCCCTCAACACTCAATCATTTCGTTTCCCTTTCCCATTTTATCTGGAGGCATGAAGAGAGAAGAACAGCTATGGGACTGAGGAAGGCACTGTCTCTTTCCTGCTGCCTCTGGACTCCCTGATCCAGTGCCCGGGGCATATGCTGGGCCAGATGGCTGGGCTCCTGGCAGCCAGCTCAGCCGCTCAAGAACATGGCTGTGTTTAACCTCATCAGCTCAACTGCTTCAGTTCATCGGGGGGTTAGAAGTGTGATACCAATCGGCTTAATTAGCTTAACGAGGGCCGGGGGAACTGGTCCACATTCAGAGCTTGTTGCACAGAACAAACGGTTTGCTTTCCTCCCTCTGTGATCATCTGAGCACTCAGAAGAGCTGTCACCAAGGAGGAGTTTCCACTCCCTTCCTTTTCTGTGAAGTGGGCACAGTCAAGGGTACCAACACAAGCATGCATTCAGCAGCTCAGTTCTCTAGGAGATGCACGTCTAAACATTGGGAACTCAGAGTGGTCAGACTGAACACTTAACCTACCAGACTTGTCTCTCCAGTGTCAGAATTTCTGCTCCAATAAAAGGCCATGTTCAAGCTTTTCACTGAATGTGTGATTTGCAAAGTGGGGGACAGGAGGACATCTCTGGGGTTTGAAAATACATTGTTGAGGTTTCCATTTACGCTTATCTCTCGTTTTACATTTCTACTCTGTGCAGGTTTTATGGTGCGTATGTATACTACCTGTGTGGGGGTGCTCATTTTTCTTCCGAGAGGGGCATATGATCTGCAAAGCTTGACCATCGTAGATCTAAGGGTAAAAGAACAATTCACTCTGGACTTCTGCAGTAGGAAGTCACTGAACAGAGTGGGAGGACTGATATCCAAAGATGCTACTACTGGTGGTAGCTTAGAAGTGCAGGGGTGTGAGGCCAGCACTGACCCCAGCAAAGGGAGACCTCCACACCTCCCTGTCACCAATCCCAGGCAACTAGTGCACTCAGGGTAGCAGAGAGGTAAGCCAGGATTGGATATTGTGCAGATGGTAATGAGCTGGGTGTGGGGACAGGGTACACACGGAGGGAAGTGAGTGTGCTGTCACGTGGGAAAACATCAGAGGAAGCTCATCACTTGGCTGCAGGATGGAGGCATGTTTAAATATCAAAAGGCTCTTCGGAGTAGGCATTGGGGTCTTCCTGTGACCGCGTTACCACCTTGAACTGGCGCCTGAGAAAACCACCATAGCGCTTCTGGTTGTCCCACTTGAGCTTGGGACGGATGCGCCGCAAGAAGCCCCCATAGCGTTTGTACAGGTCTTCGTGGCCTACACTGTCCCCATCCCCATCCCCATCCCCATCTCTGGCCACCTCTGAGCTCCTCTTGGGATATTTTCGCAGAAAACCTCCATAGCGTTTGACTTGCTCCTTGGGATCCTCACCGAAATCCAGTGTACTAGCCCCCACAGCACCACTGCTCAGCTGGGAAGCCCCCATTGCCTCTGGTTCCATGCCCTCCCTGAACCCACCAGGGAGACCCCTGAGCTTGTCCTTTGCGAGGGTGCTGGAGAGGAGTCCACTTTTCTCCAGCTCTTGCAGGAAGGGCCTGGCACGCCTGGCCAGCTCTCCATAGGCCTCTTCTAAAGCTACCCTGCTGTCCAGGCCATTCGGGCCCCTGAGCCTCAGGGCAGAAGGGGTGAAGGACAGGATGCCCTGGCATCGCTCCCACTCCTCAGAGGACATCAGGGTTTCCTGGCACTCCAGGGCACAAATCTGCAAAAGACCCCAAAGACAAGAACACATGGATGATATCACTCCTAACAAAGCATAAAGATGCACTCCCTGCCCTACCCCAGAGCCCTGGCCCAGGCCCAGGAAAATCAAAGGGCACCCGTGTGCCAAGCACTTGGCTACCCATTTCATGCTCCCAGTAATGCAGAAGGTGGGTGCTTTTGTGCCCTGGTAAGGGAGGAGAAACAGAGCTTTCCGAGGTTAGCAATGCCAGTGTTGGAGGTAAGAGCTCCCCGTGGGCTTTGCTGGTCACCCTTTCTCCTCTCCTCACCCTTGCCAGGGGTCAAGGGAACCACTACCACTTAGCAGGTAGGGGCAGAGCAATGCAGAATGGTAGAAAGAGTATGTTTGAGGGGGTGCAGGAGAGGGCATGAAGCCTCACTGAGGGGAAAATAAGACATTCTCCACAGGGCTGTGGGGGGATTTGGTGAGGACAGTGCCTACAACAGTGGTGACAATGATGGACATTACTGAAACCTGAGCCTGGCAGTCTAATGCGAGGCCCTTCCTACTCAGCCACGATGGTTTCCTGAGGTTCTGAGGAGGAACCCTCACTCACACTACACATCCTTAAATGGCCAGGCAAGAAGCCCATTTCCAGCACCTGCCATCCTCCCAGAGAGTCACCCCAAGCAAGCAGATGAGAAAACTGAGACTCAGAGGAGGGGGTTCCAGAGTCAGGGGGCCAGACGGGTACAGAGCCAAGGCCCATGTGCTACTCTTCACAGCCCTGCCACCTCTACTCCAGCTTTCCTGCTGCCACAAGAGAAGCACAAGGAGCCTCAGAGAAGCTAGGATTGTGAGGCAGGGCCAAGGCCTAGAGTCTGGCCACCTTAGCTGGCCATTCAGGAGGATGGAGATAGCTCTTTCTATGAGAGTGACTGGATTTGAAGGGACCCATCAGCCTCAGGGTGAGGAGCCTTGAAAAGTCCATCTGTAGCTGCTGACTGCAAAGCCAGCCCTCGTGACTGACACTCATGTTGCCAGGCACCTAGCTCCCTGGAAACCTGCTTCTCATGTCTGTTCTGGCCTGAGCCCCAGCTGGTGAGGTCCACAGGACAGGACAAGTCCTGCACAGTGGGATGAACACAGCACAAGCTGCCCTGAGACCGCCCTTCTCCAGGGCCCAATCACAGAATGACAGGGCGTTGAGGAAACATCTCTGAAACCTACCAGGGGATTGACAGGGTTGGGTCCATCCTGGGTCTTCACAGTGCACAGGGAGCACGGGGCCAGGCATTCCGCCGTGGCAGGGGGCAGCACCAGGATACAGGTGGCCAGCACCAGCCTCTGCCACATCATTCTCTCAGCTCTTCCTGCAGGGGAAGGAGAAGAGCATGAGACCTGCCTGCACTCTGCAGCAGGGGCCCTGGGCTTGCAAAGCCATCCCTTTTGCTCCTGTCAGGGACACCACAATACAAGCACCCTCAAGCCCATTCTGCAGCTGAGGAACCAGAGGAGACATGGGTGTTAAGGCCTAGGCTGCAGGAAGAAACTGACAAGAGCAGGATAGCAGGAGCTTTTCTACACATCCACACTCAGAGAGCATGCCGGCTCTGTGGGGTGGGCTGGGACCCTGAGGCACAGGCAGGGCCAGTGATTGTACCGAGTGGGAGTGGGTGCCAGCACTTGATCTTTCTGTATGACCTCACGGCCACTCTGACCACCCTTCAAGCCAGAAGATACATGGCTATGTGCCACTGTGGGTTCTTCGAGACGTCTGTTGCCTGATTTTCACTCCCTGGCCCCCCTTCCCCAGGGTGTCACAGGCTGGTCTGTTCTATGCATTTCCTTTTTTTTTTGCAGTCCTGAGGGTTTAGTTCAGGGTCTCTTGCATGCTAGACAAGCACTCTGCCCCTGAGCCAAAGTCGTGAAGTCTCCTACACTTTCTGTTCCCTTCCAGGGCTGCCACCTGCCTCGGCCTTCATTCTCTCTCTGCACTGTCCCCACTGTCAGGTCCTCCCTGATCCCAGCCTGGTGCCATTGTCATTGTACCCCTTCCTCAGTGGCATCCACAAGGCCTGGCCTTCCGCCTACATGGCAGGAACACACTGTCCCATCCCAGCACCTCAGCACTTCCACTCTGAGCTCCAACCTTGGCAGCCATTTACAATTTCCCTTAATGAGTGTCCCGGGTTCAGCCCTGGGGCTTTGCACCTGCTGCTCCTTTTGCCAGGAAAACCCTTCCTTTCCTTGCCACTTCAGTCCAAGATTAGCGATCACCTCTGCTGGACAGCTTCTGCTGACCTTTGAGGCTGGGTGAGATGCTGCTCTTCCTGTCCTCCCAGGACCTGCCCCTCTCCCTTCAGGGTCAGCGGGGAGCCTGCCGGCCAGCTCCACCAAGGCAGAGCCACAGCCGGCCTCTGCGGTGCTCCCCTGCGCTCCTCACACCCACTGCAGGGGCTTACGCCTTCTGTCCCTGTCTGCCATCCCGACCTCAGACTTCCATGTGACTCATTTCTTGTAGTAAATGAATTAAATGTCACATGGCCAGAGAGGCATTTGCTGGCCACTGTATCTACATGGCTTCCCACTCTTTCTCACAGGAATCACTGGGGCGTAAACTTTCCCCTAATCTGATGTCTGTCTCTTTGGTGGCCATGGTTATTACTCCCCCCACTAGAATGTTGTCTCACCCAGGATATAAACTTTAGCCACCTTGTTCCCTAAAGCCCTGGCCACCACACAGTAAGCCCTCTGTAAGTACGTGGCAGGTGGATGCTTTGTAAGACTTTATCACAGGTTGTCTCTGCATAGTCAATCATTTGGAAGCCAAATATGAAGACCCAAGGCTACCCCAGTGGCAGAGTGTGCATCTCCCACATGGAAATATGAGGCCCCCGACCCCTGCCACACCCTTCCCACCTTGGCCCCCTAACCCAAGGCCTCTAATTTCAGAGTGCACTGCCTTATCTGCTCATGTGTTCAGGGCATCCCAAGCTCCCAGTCCATGAGCTCGAGTCCTGCCTACAGCCCAGAGTGAGGTCTTTGCCCCAGAAACACACATGGGTGCCCCATCATAGCCTGCTATGAATTAATTCCACTTATCCTTTATTGAGCCCCTACTGTCCTATGCCTCCAACGTATTCCCTCAGTCACTGCTTGCCGGTTACAGGGGCACTTCTGAGGCAGTGAGTTTCCCCTGTCCTGTTTGCAGTGAGCAGCTGGGTCCAGGCTTGCTCTGTTGGAACCCCCAACCTCATAGCTATTATCACTCATAGAGCAACACTGATTCATGCACAGCTGAATCCTCCCTGAATGTCCAGGGAGCTGCGTGCTCAGGGCCCTGAACTTGTATGTTGAACTCAGCCTTCTTGCCAGTAGTAACAGGAAAATGTCATTATCCCTCTTATATGGAGAGAAAACTGATGCCCAGAGAGGCCTGGTAAATGCCCTGAGCCCAGGCCCAGGTGCCTTTCTTGAGGCTGCCAGTCTGCCCCTGAACCAGGGAAGTGAACACATGTCCATTCCCCTCAGTCCTTCCCAGCCTGTGGTTTCCCACAGTTCTACCACCACTAAGCAGATTAGAGCTCAGACAAGTGAGCCACTCTAGTTTCATGGAGACATAAAGCAGGTGACTCCTGTGTTCCCCATACTCAGTGAGCAATGGCTGAGCCAGCCTGTTACAAGATTAGCACCTGGGGAGCTCCCAGCAAATCCTGGCTGGAGGTGTCCACAGGAGGCCCAAGGTGGATCTCTGTGTCCCAGCAGAACTGGAGCCCACATCCTCTGCTTTCACCCATTAACTTGACCCTGGATATCGGTCAGTGCAATGGTCAACGATGGTTATGGAGCTTTGCAGAGTTCAGAGCAGCCCCCATGGGTCTCCCCCATGCCCATAGCATCCTGTATGAGTGCCCTGCCCACATTACAGGACAGCAAAGGAACACTTGCCAAGACTCCAGAGCTAGGTGGAGACCCCACAGCTTATCTTCATGCCCACTGGGCAGTGCCCAGGCCCCTCTGTGCAGCCACCTGAGGCCTGGCTCCAGCTCCTCCCTGCAGGAGCCTACATCAGTAGCCTCCAACATGTCTTCCTGGACGCGCTCCACACAGCAGCCCAGGGACTCCTCTGGCAGTAGGCTGACTGCACCTCTGCCCTGCACCAGCCTTCAGGGGGCTCTACACTTCCTTGCAGGGCGCCCTGCCCCCTGCTCCACACTCAGGGCCTTTCCTAACACAGAACTGACAGTGGCTAGGCATTGACTGAGCGGATCCTATGCCCTGTGCTGTGTGTGTGTGTGTTTTTTTGTTTCAGTACTTTGTGCAGGGTCTCATTATACAGCTCAGACTCATAGTGATCCTCCTGATTTCTGCCTCCCTAGTGCTGGGATTACAGGCGAGTACCACCACGCCCAGTCCTGTGTGTGTTTTAAAAGAAGTGTCCTCCCAACAGCCCACAGCTATCTTCTCCCCATTTTACAGACAAGGAAATGGAGGCACAGAGAGATCACACCATCTTCTCAAGGCATCACAGGAAGTGCACAGCACTGGGTAGCCAGACATGAGTTCTGCTGAGCCACCTCACTGCACAGCAAGGGCCCAGCACCCTGCCCTCAGCCTTGGCACAAGGATCCCTCGGCCTGAACATCCTTCTCACCCACACCCATCCCACCCCACATCCTCTGATCTGAATAGCTCTTACTCCTTTAAAACTCAATCTCAGCTGCCTCCTCCAGGAAGTTCACCTTGATGACCCCCCTATGACACAGCCCCAGTCACATATGTAACACTGGTACCTAATTACAAGTACCCCAGTCAAAGTCCCTGAGAAGCTAGTGCACATAATGGGCTTGAGAATGACAGGGAGACTGAAGTAGAGGAAGGGGAGCAAGGGAACACTGAGGGAGAAAATGCAGTGAGGTGAGCAGAGGGCAGAGACTGTTGGCCCTCACAGGCCAGGGAAGAATGTGTGGCTGTATGCAATGGGAAAGTCCAAGGAGGATTTAGTGATCAATGCATGGATGGAAGGATGGATGGATGGCCAAAAGGAAGGAAGGAAGGAAGGAAGGAAGGAAGGAAGGAAGGAAGGAAGGATGGATGGATGGAAGGAATTCTAGCACCTCACACAAGGCAATAATAGGATCAGGAGCTCTGTACAAGTCTGTTGTGTGAAGAAGCAGTCACCATGGTCTCTGCTCTGAAGCAGCTGATGCAGTCTCAGGGCTGTGCATGGTGGGACGCCCTGTCTGCAGCATCGAGCATGCACCTGTCACATGATGAGTGCCTTAATCGGTGGAACATGCAGACTGCAGTCTAGGTGGAGCCCATGCCATTGGGACAGGAAGAGGAGGTTAAAAGGAGATCAGGAGTCTGGTTCACTGTTGGACCAAAACGTGACTGCCACGTGCACTGACTACTGGCGGGGTATGCCAGCCTGGGCTGGGCCCCTCACCCACGATCACACCTGTCCCCAAACAGCCACAGCTCTCAGCTTCTATGAGGTGCCAGGCTGTGCATTACCTCCTCATGCACATGAGCTCTAGCCCTCACAGCAACTCTGAGTGGGAGCTTTTGTACCCAGAGGGCAAGGCTAAGGCTGGGAGAAGGGAAGTCATTCCTGATCCAAGTTTGCCTGGCTTCTAGATGGGAGAGTGCCCTCTCTGTTACAAGCAGACCCTACCAGAGTCACATTCTCCTTGAGGCTCATGACCCTATTTCCTTCTTTGATGGGATAAACTGTCAGATGGGTCCTGGTGGGAAGGATCTTATCTCCTAAAGGAGCTCAGAAGTCAGGTGGCCCCAATGGCCCTGCAACGGTGGATCATGGCTGGGATGAACTGAGGGGAAAGGAGCTTTGCTGTGGGCTGAGAGGAGAAAGCAGCCCTCTTGGCAAGGATGAGGGTAACACTGGGTGAAGGACTCCAGCGTGGAGCTTGTGTGGTCTTCAGTGAAAGGAGGGATGTCTGCCTGACTTGGTGGGCCTGGGGCCTTGCAAAGGAAGTCCTCTTCATGGGGCATTCATGAAGAAAGCCACCCTTGCCAGGGGGTTGCATTCACCTCAAACCCTAGTTCCAGCAAAAAAAAAAAAAAAAAAAAAAAAAAAAAAAAAAAAAAAAAAAAGACAGACAGACAGAGACAGAGGCAGAGATGAGAATAAGACAGAGAATAAGAAAGAGAAATCATCATCATTTTGAAACAATGTCTGAGCAGCTCCAAAAGCCAAAAACATTTATTCTCTGGCCTTCACTGACAAAGTGTGCTATTCCTGCCTTTGTGAATTTTATGACTGTTTTATGACTCCAGTGGTTTTTCAGCTGATTTTCTTGGGCCTCCAGGCACTTGAACATTTGATCCAATTATAGGCACTCCCGGGCACTACTGATGTGGGCATCCCTGACCAGGCGGTCGGGCTAAGTGGGCTGGGATCAGGTCACCCACTGCTCTCCAGGCCACCACCTCGAGGCCCTAGGGAAGCTCCCCTGGATTTTCCTTTTACTTAGCAGGGAAAAGCATAGGCTCTGGGATCAGAGGGACCCCAGTGCCATCTCTTCCATGGCCTCAGTCTTCCTACCTAAGAATGGGGGTGTCCACCTCCACGTGGGTTCCCATATGGACCGCTTGAGATAGCACCCTGAAAGGAATAGCACTCCGGACACTCCTGCTGCCCTGGGCCAGAGCTCCATAAAAGGGACAAGTCCTCCCGCTCTCTTATCTTCTCAGTGATATTTCTACACAGTAGTCAGCTGAGGGCTCCAAGGAGCCTCAAGCATTTTTATTAAAAAAAGCCAGCATTGAATAGTAATGGCTTGATTTAACGTCGCAATTATCTTCCCGTGCACTTTATCGCATATGATTATCCCTATTTGATAGAAGAGGAAATGGAAAGAGGCAGAAATGAAGTCACTTGCTTCAGGTCACATCATGAGTCAGGAAGGAGGAGGAGACAGAGCTCAGCCTCCCACACTGGCAGTCACTGCCCTGGAGATGACACTGCGTTGGGACCCCAGTACCCCTCAAGAATGGTGCCTCTGCCCTAGGCCAGGCCCTGTGCCTAAAGATGGGCTATGATGGGCTACTGCGACAGGTTCAGGTGCTTGGAGCAATGTGGGCCACATGACGTGGACTGTCAGGGTTCAGCACACATGGGTGGTAGGGTAGAATTTGCAGAGACCACAGCGTCCCCCGTTGAGTAGGGCTGGGCTCTCTGCTCCAAATTAATCCCTGTTATTTCCTTGTCACCCACAGGAGAACCCAGAGGTCTGGGTGATATTAGCCCACTTTCTAGATGGGAAAATAGAGGGTCTGGTCAACCAAAGCCAAGAAATGAGGAAAGAACAGAACTGAGGTTCAGAGTGAATCTGCTGGCTACACTCCACCCCATCCTGAGGTGGAGTAGGGCACAAGCGCCCTTGGGGTTACTGCTCCCATGCTCCTAAGATGAAAGTATTTCCGGCCCTTTAACCCCCAGAACATCTTGTTTTTCATCTTGGTGACCTCAGCAGTCAGTGAAACAGGACCTGGAAACAGAAGCCATGCCTTTGCTAGAAGGTGAGTGACCAGTTTGGGGAAAGGTTCAGGTTCTGAGCAGAAGGTAAGAACACATCAGTGCACAGGACCTAGGACACAAGATTACATCCCAGCCAAGGGTCAGCAATGTTGGCTGTACGGAGACCAGAGAGAAAGACAACCTTGAAATCGCTGGTTGGAGGGGAATCCTGGGCTGCCTTAAGGGATGTTTTTCACCAGCAGGACTGGTCTGGAATTCCCACTTGTTTCTCGTCACTTGGTGAAATTAAGGAGTGAAGATAAAGTGAAGGAGGATGAATGGGGGTGATACTGTTAGGACTTGCATAGACAGAGATGAAGACACCTAGAAAGATGGCAGAGTGTGTGGAAAAGAAAGTGAAGGTGAGACTTGGAGATGAGGAGAGGATGAGTGTGGAAGAGAGGGCCAGGGCTTGGGGACAGAAGAATACAGAAGAAGGAAGTGGACATAAAAGAGAGCAAAGGCAGAGGGAGCTGATTGATGCAAGGGCCTGACAGCCTGAGGGAATCACAGACTCTCACTCTGCCCCTCCCCTGCCCCGAATCTGCCCCCTATTCTGGGAGAAAGGGGGCCAGCAACCCAGACACATAGCAACTGCTCAATAAAACCTGTTGGCTGACCTAATAGCTAAATAGATTAAAGCGCCTCCAAGCAGGTGTGGGAGCCTGGGGTTCAATCCCTGGACACCCCCATGGTGCGCTGAGATGGCAATTGAGACTGGGAGTGGTGGTGCACACCTGCAATCCCAGGTCTTGGGAGGCGGTAAATAGGTGAATCACTATGAGTCCAATCTAGTAGTGAGACCCTGAGCACCCTGTAGACCCTTCTCTGAAATTAAAAAAAAAAAATAATAATAATAATAATAATAATAATATTTGTTATGTTAACATGGAATCGCCCAGGAATAAGTCAGATGTAAACAGTTCAAGCCACTGTGGGGACCAAGTGCTCCCAGTGAAGATGTCTCCAGTTCATGAGTTACCACCGGTACATGGAGTAAACTGGGTGGATGCAGGGTGGAGCCGTGTGCATCTTTATGACTCATGGACCTATAGCTCAAACTTCCAGTGGCAGCATCAATCTGAGGGCTGGAAGAGACTGAGGAGACCAGGCTGCAAAGGACTTGGGACATGGTTCCATCTGTAGGGGATGCTGCTGGACTCACCTGGGTGTCCCCAGCAGATGGTTACTGCCTGCCACAGTGGCCAGCTCTGACTCACTGACATTTTTTTTCTATCACTTTGTCAGCCCCACTGAAATTGGACAAGAAGAAAGCGTGGAAGAAATCAGTGACCGAATGCACTTTCTCAGACACCCACCGGAATCCAAACAGCAAATACTGATCCTTCTAAGATGGAAGAGGGATCTAAGGAATACAGTTGTACAAGAACCCCCGAAGAGGTAGGCAGTGGGTGTGGGATTGACTCAGGGAGACTCAAGAAGGTCAGGATCGGGAAGAATGAGCTTCATGATCCCAAGGCACAGGATGCAGAAGCGAAGCACTCTGTTGGGGTGGGGAGAGCAGAGAAGTGCCACCCACAAGTGAAATATTAGCTGTCCCATCACATTTTCTGGGCAGAGAACATAGCAGGAGGGAGTGGAAAGACTGAGATCATAGAAGATGGGGAGGGGTCGGACCTGCCATTCTGAAATGGTGCCAACTTGGATGGTCACAGTAGCAAACACCACATCTCCACTAAATTCCACGTGTATAAATTCCCTGGAGCCTCACCACACCCCTGGGTGAGTATCACTGATAATTAACTTTTTTTTTTTTTTTTTAAGCTGGCTCAGGCTGCCTTATGGGTGGCTGTGGGGATTGAACCACCATTCCTTGTGCCTGACTGGGATTGCCCGCACAGGTGTTTAAACCACTGAGCTAACCTGAAAGCCCCCAATTAACTTCTTGATAGAAGTGAGGGAGACAGGATTCCAAAGCCACACAGCAAATGAGGGCCAGGATCTGGGATTTGAACCCAGCACTGCCCCACATGTTTGTAGGACATGCTTAGATAATCTGTGGAAAATTCCTGACATCAGAAGTTATCTAAACAAACACCTTGCCTGCATTTTAAACTGATTGGAAATTCCTCAGTCAGCCCAGAGCCCCTGATTCCTCTGCCTGCTTTGCTCTGTTCAGATGTGCTGAGGTCCGACCACCCCGCTCAGGAATCAGTGCAGCATCTCACTCCCAGCTGCTGGCTAAGAAAGGGGTTCGCAGCCCACCACCATCCACCAGGCTCCCCTGGGGCAAAGAAGTGGGCTGGAGCTCTTGTCAGCAAACGCAGACCTCCCCCTGCAGCAGAACTCACCGGCTGGGGCTGCTGAAGAGCTCCCCCCACGCAGATCTCAAAACCTGGAGATAAATGACCTGCAAAAATAGAACAAAGGCAAGGTAGGGTGGGACAGGCGTGGGGCGTGAAGGTGAGGCTAAGAGGGAAGGAAGGTGCACAGCGGAGGGGTGGGGGCAAAGGGGGCTGTGAGGAGGAGCACGAGGACTGACACTGTGAAGCAATTCACACGCATCGCATCGTGCCGTGGATCTGGACAGCGATGCCTGTCAAATTAGAAAGACAACTCTTGGAAGAAAGAGGATAAATGAGGACTTGCAGCCTGTGGGAGGGGAATTGAAATCAGATCCAATAACCTAAAGAGCTTGTTTCCCTCCCGGGAAGCTAGAAGGCTTAATTAAAGAATGTTTGTAAAGCTTGAAAGGTTCTCGGAAAAAGAAACCCAGGGAAAAGTAAGAGGTCACAGAAGTGACTATTCAACCCAGGTGTTGTCAGCAGGCTTTCCCCCTGAAGCTCACCAGCTTTTGGCTGGAGTCAAACTTTGGGTTCCTACAATAGTTTCTTAGAACATGGGTATCTTCACCAGAGAGCAAAATTTTTCCCAACCTGAGCTTCCTCCCTGCCTAACTTGGCCACCTCTGGCTGTGATTCAAATGAAAGCAACAAGTCCTTTCCAAGTAAAATTGACAATAAAAATTCTGCTATGCCTGGCTGTCTTGGCATTCTGTCTTTCATTTTCCTCCCCTTCCGATAAAACAATTCCAAACTTCATTCTGCGTAAAATGACGTCAGAGGAAGCTACTCAAATCAGCACCTGGTCAGCAATTAAGTGTGACCCAAAAAGTGTGAAAAGGCTGAATTTAGTTGTACACTGATGTACATGATAATATGATAAATGCCAGAGCCCAGAACCTCATTAATGTCCCCCGGCTTTGTTCTCTGTGTCCAAAGAAGATCGCTGACCTTTAAAATCACCCTGATTAGCAAAATCTCTCACATCTCCTAGCCGGAGCGTCCCATTCTCCTTGCACCTTGGAAATTGGCATAGGAACCGCTGTGTGGCAGCCCTGTGAGAGGAGGACCTGGGGGGAAATGCTGGGTGGTCTTCTTGGGGGCAGCTACGCCTGTGCAAGCCAGGACCACAGAGTGGGAGATCCCCAAAGGCAGTCACCGTTCCTGGTGAGGCTTTTGTAAACTCACCTAGTAACTGAACTACCTTGGCCAGCTAATCATCAGACCCAGTTCTGAAGCCCTCAGCCCAGGGTCCCACCACCTGGGGACAGTGGACTAAGGGTATGCGAATAAATTCAAGAGCAAGAACCCAGGGCCCCCGCAGACCTTACCGGCACGGCACACTGCTTTGTCCCTGGATGGCTTTTGGCAGAACAGGTCTTAGAGTGGTGGCAGGTGGCTGGTCCAGCAGTCAGCCCCGACTCTAGCTCAGGGAGGGGCCAGAGAGGCAGCTGTGAGGCTCCAAAGCTCCTTAGAATGGCAGTCCTGGAGCTTCGTCCCCCCTTTTATGGCTAGAGCCTCCCCCTATCACTCAGCCCTCACTGAGCACAGCCCGCTCAGAGCCAATGGGGAAGTAAGTAGCTCAGAGCAGTCAGAGCGCAGAGCCCCAGGCCCTTCCACTCAACTCCCGCCCCACACAATAGCTTCTCTCCGAGCTGTGGAGGAGGGAGCAGCCGGTGGGGGGTGGGGGTGGATTCTGGTGTAGTGCTGTTTGTCACTTGAAATCCGGCCACTTCAGTGTTTGTTTGATGCATTTCCAGGAGAATGTCACAGGGAAAAGGAGACAGAGGCAGGGGAAAGGAGAGGCAGAATGAGTTAGAGAAAGAGAGAGAGAGGGAGAAAGAGTGAGAGGGTGACAGTCAAAGGAGTCAGGCAGCCAGATAGATACAGAGACAAATGGAGAGACACAGAGTGAGAGAATTGGGAACAGAAAGAGGCAATGTCACAGAACCAGGGAGCGGTGAGAGAGAATAGGGAAGAATGAGAAAGGCTCAGAGTCAAGCGAGAGTGTGTCAGACAGGGGACACATGGAGGGACAGGTACAACTAGAGAGTCAGAGGCCCGGCCATAAGGAAACCAAGAAAGGAGACTTAAAGTCCAGGGACAGAGGGACAGACAGGCGCAGAGACTTTGGGAAGCCGGGGAGGCTGCCAATAATGGCAGAGAGAGGGACCCGGGAGACAGCGGACACGTGCACTGCCCTGCACTGGCGCCCATGTGTGCTGGGGTGCTTCTGTGTACATTTGCCACAGATGCCAGGCGACTGGTACACACTGAGCAGTGCCAGGCACTCCAGCCTTGGCAGGCACACAGCCCCACAGCCTTTGCTGGCGGCAGCACAGAATGAAATCCCCCTCAAAATATGGGCTTCGATGTGCCTTTGCGCAGGTTGGGGGGGGGGCTTGCCCGCCACCTGTGCCCCGAGCCAAGCCAGCCCAGCTCGGAAAGGCTGTACCCTGTGTGGCTGTAGGACCCTTCTGCACACAGGGGTCTTTGAGTTGGGAAGAAAACGAGCTTCTTCCCTTGGTTGGTGGCAGCCAAGTGGTTCACAGAGGTAGGCTCAGCCGTCAGAAGCTGCTGGGCCGTCCATCTCCCAGGACCTCTGCTGCACCAGGTGGTGAGCTGAGCCGTGGAGTTCAGTCATCATGAGTGGGCTGCATGGTGTGGTCTGCTCACTGTCACTGACATTGGAAGCCTGGGAATGACCTGCTTCTTCGCCCCCAAGGCCAAATACCACAGCAGTTGCTCTCGGTCTTCCTTATCCCCACCCCCCAAGTCCTGCTTGCATAAGCTCTTAGCAATCACCTCAGAACAAAGACTCTAAGGGATAGGCAAGAGGGTTCCCCTGGCAGAAGTGCTCCCTAGGCTAGAAGCCAGCAGGACTGGAAGGAAAGGGGAGTCAGGGCTCTCTGGGCTGTTATTTTCCACAAAAAGAAGCAAGGACAGTGAGGTAGAAGAACTCACAGATGATCCCACTCAAACCAGCACTGTGCACACAACGGCCTTCACCCCGGCGTGTCGTCAGTCTCAGAAAGAAACAGTTGATGCCTCTGCTTTTCCTCTCATGCAATGTCCTTCGTATAAACACATACACACACACACACACACACACACACACACACACACGTGCACACATGCACATAAATGCACTCCCCACACATGCGTACAAGTGCATAAACCTGCTAGTATGCACAAGAAAGCCAGGAACAGCCTCCTCCTTAATCCTAGGAACCTCAACATAAAGTTCATCTCTCCCTTGGGCTTCCAGTTGTCTCCTCTGGGGGAGTGGGGCAGTACCACTGTGGTGAGGGACCGTCAGGCTTGCTCCAGCCTGGGTTGTACTCTGCCACTTTCTTATTATGTGACAGTAGATGAATGTTTGGCCTCTCTGAGCACCCAATCCACAGGAATTCATGGCTGGGCACAGGAAGGTGCTGCTGGCTTTGTGCACCTGTTCCTCCTCCCATTGTCAAGGTCCTGTGATCTCCCAATCAGACCGTGGGGTGGGAAAAAGACAAAGAACCAGGAAAAGGACGTATTTGAAACAGCCAGCCCCCAAATCAGCCTGTTAAGAAGGATTCAGAAAGAACGTAACAGAAAAAAACAGGAAGGTAAAATAAAGCCAGCATTCAAAAAAAAAAAAAAAAAAAAAAATAGGTATAGGACCAGAGCATACTAGTTATACAGAGCAGTGGTTCATTATAGCATGTCCTTATGTGGTCATGTTTTCCCCTCCTTGCTTATTGCACCCCCCACCGCTCCTCTTTGTCTCCTCCCTCTTCCCTAGTACCTAGCAATCTTCCTTCTGTGTTTCTCTCTCTCTCTCTCTCTCTCTCTCTCTCTCTCTCTCTCTCTCTCTGTCTATCTATCTATCTATCTATCTATCTATCTATCTATCTATCTATCTCTCATACTCCTGAGTCTGTCTTATTTGGATTAACATGGTCATCTCCAGCCCCATCCATCTTTCTGCAGATGGCATGCTTCCCTTCTTCCTTATGGCTGAATAGTACTCTGTGGCTCACCTACACCACACTGTCCTTACTCATCTATCTTCCCTTATGGCATAGCTGTTGGCATTTCTTGTGGGCTTCCTCCATACTAGGCCCTGTTGTGAGCCCTTGACATTTATCCACCACCCTGCAGTAAAGAGGGTTTCTAGGCCCCTCAACAGGTAAGGATACACTGCCTAGAGAAACAAAGTCACTTCTATAAAGCTAAATGGTTAGAGAGCAGCAGCTCAAACCTGACCCAGGCACAAGCCCTGCCTGGCTCTTGTCTCAGGCACAAATCTGCTGTCTTCTCACTTCACCTGTCACCCTGGGAAGGCAGTGGCAGAGGGCATGAATCACTCCGGACTTTGGTGGTAATTCTTCACTGTCTTTGGTCACCTTCAAGTTTCCTGAGTCACTTGCATGCATAGTGTGTCAATGTGAGTACCAGAAGCCTCTCCAGGCCCAAATCGGGAGAGAGCCCCATACCCTCTGTACCAGATCCCACTGCTCCACCATGTTTGTTAGAAGATCGATGTGGGGCTGCAAAGAATAGAAATGGGTGCTTGGAGTAGACAAATGGCCAGCAGGTGTGGAGAAGCAAGTTACTCATCTCCAGCTGCTCCCTGAGCGTTCTCCATGCTAATTCAGATTCAAATCCAAAATGATTCCTGCTCTCTTTTTAACTCTGTCTTAGGATGTAAGGAATATTCAAGAAAGACTTCCTGGAGATGTAACATGAGAGGTGGGTTTTGAAGGGTAAAATAGGAGTTTGTCAGACAAAGAAAAGTCTCCCAATACACCTCGAAAAACCAATGTTGAAGACATACAGAAATTGAAAACCTCATGTAAGATGGTATTGTTGGAAGTTCCTGAAGATGTTCAACTTAAAGTCACCACATATGGAATCCCTGTAAAATGCTAGGCACATCCATGTTCCACATGATCTGCTTCAACTTTATCACAGTCCTATGGAACGTGCACCATCCACCCAGATTCCAGGTAAGGAAACGGAGCTCAGTGTCATTGGCTTGAGCTCACACAACCAGGAAGAGAGGAGTCAGGACAGGAACTTCAGACTGTCAACCTCAAAGCGAAGGCTTCTTCCTCCTGCCAAGATGTCTCTCCTAAGCCACCAGCTCTGGAACTTCACAGCAGCACCTGGGCATCAACAGCAGGACAGATGTACCCAGAGGTACCGGATATTTGGTATAAAGTGAGTTCCTGATCTCAGAGTTGCTCCCCCTTCGTGTGAGTGCACTTGGAATAACAGTACCTCTTACCAACCAAGCTGTTTTTTCTGCCAAAGGGGGAGCTTAAATTGCTTTTTCTTGAGTCCATGAATCTTACAGTTTTATCTAAATCCTCCTCAGCTGACAAGTTGTGACATTTTTCTCTATTCTGTCTACTAAATAGCTTGAGTGTACCTACCAGGGGCCAGGCTTTCTGCGGAACACCCAGATGCATAGCTGTGAAGACACAGCACTGGCACCTGGCAGGGATAATAGGACATAAACAGTTAGTTATAGTACCACATAGAAAGGTCTGAGTATGTTGGCTGTGAAATCACTGAGGAGAAGTGTTCAAGTCAGCGTGGTGGATACCAGAAGTGATCCTAGAGTGAGACACGGGCTGGGTTTTGAAGACTACTAACGAGGAAAGCTCTGTGATGATAAGTCAGGGTTCCATGTACAAGAAAGAAACTATCCCAAGCCTTTTTAATGAAAGATAAAAGAGGGTTCATTGTAAAGGATTAGAAATTTAAGAAAGTGCTAAGAAAAAGAGGTGATGAAGAAGTGGCATGGGCCTCAGGAATGACTCCCAGAACACTGCCTGGACATCTAACCGTGGATCAGAAAGTGGCAAACAGGATATTTCCCCTCCCAAAGATGAGGAATTCCAGAACTTACTGCCATACTAGGATTGGGAAATCTGCAGGCTGGCACCATAGAGCCACTATGCCACCATCACAACTGCCTCTCAACCCCCATAGTGGTGGTCACTAAACTCTGAGATGCTACTGCAGAGCGCCTCATCCTTACCTTCATGGCTGCTCCTGCTAGTAGCACAGAGACACCTAGGTTTCATTGCCTTCATCTAAATCTATCCAGGCCTAAGTCACTGACAGAACTTGATTCATAGCGGGAACTCTAGCTGCAAAGGAAGCTGGGGGAGAACATTCGGCTTCATTTCTGCAGTGCGGGAAGGCAATGGGAGATGAGAGAAATGGAGATAGAAAGAGGGGCTGAGGGCTGCATAGGCTGATCTGCCACACTTGCAAGAAAAGGAAAGGAGTCCTAGGTTGGTGGACCTGACTTGAACATCCTCTTCTGCCCCCACACAGAGGCAGCCTCTAGTTCCACACTCTTAAGAACTCTGTCCTGAGCCCATGCTATCACATCAGGAAGAACTACCAAGCAGGGAAGCCCAAGGCTCCCTATCCTGATGGGGAATCCTTAATTCTCCAGAAGGAGGAGTTGAAGGCTCCACAACCACAGGACAAACTGAGCCTAGAACTTGGTTCTGTCCTTAGGCATCCTGAACTCTTTTCTTCCTGCTCTGGGCCTGGGTAGGATCCTGGCAGGAGAAATGGAGGCCAGCACAGGTGAGGTGGTGCAATCTGGAGTGCAGGAAACAGGAGACAGACCAGCATTTCCTTCCTAGCTCCACTCTTCCTAACTGTGCTACCTCGGGCAAGTATCTTTACCTCTCTGAGCCCCAGATGCCTCCTCTGTGAGACAGACATGATGGCAGCACAGAGCTGAGCTGAGAGGGCAGATAATGTACATAAAATCATACAATAGTTGCTCAGTCATGGGAGGGAGCTCTACAGTATCATTGTGAATTTATAAGCTGCCTTTATTATTAATAGTAACCAATGTTCCCCTAAGTCAAGATGAAAATTTCAAAGGCCTTACGTGTGGTTTAATCCACACTATCTTTTCTATCCCTACACCATTAGCAGCATCAAAAGAAATGCCCTGCAACTGCTTCCCTCACCCTAGTGTATCCATAGCTGAGATTCCTAACTGAACACCTGGAGTTCATTTCCTTATAGAGGTCCTCTAAATATGCATCCAGAAACCCACGCATCCCCACAGGTCCACACACACAGAGTTACGCCAAACACATGCTCATACACACATGTCTCATGATGAGCACACACAGGTATCATCAAATACTTAGACCCTCACCAACACTCAGTCTCACACATGAACCCACAGAAACACAATCACCTCACTCTGCAGACACACACACACACACACACACACACACACACAAAGCAACCACGCAACACCCACACAAACACATTTGATGTTGCACACATCACCCTCTTCTGACTTTGTGGCACATTCAGAAATATTATTTGCAGGGAATGGAAGGAAATAGAAGCTCTGATTTTTAATTCCCTTTGAGTACCTGGCCAGTGTCTACCCAAGAGTCCTGGAGGAAGCCTTCATCAGTCTAAAGCTGAGCCTTCACCATGGGTCTCATCTCTGATAAGATAATTAATTTTCTATTATAGCTTCGCTCCCTCTCTCTTTCTGAGTCATCTTTACAAGTCACTGTAATAGTGGCATTTAAGAAAGGATCTTTCTGAACACCCAAATCTCTCCAGAAAGGTTTGGCTTCTTTAGTGAAGCATTACAGGCCGGGGGAGGTGCGCAGAGCAATGTGGTTTCCACATTGGAAAGAAGTAAGTAGGAGGGAATATCAGACAACTTCGCGGTGCAGATCATTGTTTAAATAAAATCCCCATGGGGCTCTTGGCAGTGTTAGAATCACTCTGTGCCTCTGTGAAGGCGTCATGGAACAAGTTCTCTGCTTTCTTCTGCTTTACCTGTTGAGAGAGGCATCTGGTTCAATCCTAGCATTTGACCCAGGTTCAAATGCAATCTGTCATTTCTGGACTGTGCATATCTGGGCAAGTTTCTTACCTATCCAAGTAGTTGTACTTTAATCAGTAAGTTATAGTAATTAAGAGCAAAGAAGGGCTCCAGAACTAGGATACCCGGCTCTGTCTCTGATTAGATGTGTTATCTATGTCAACTTACAGAATCTCTCTGGGCTTCAACTTCCTTGTCTGTGAAATGGGAATAATGACAGTACTTACTTCATAGGAGTATTATAAGCATGAAAATAGAATGATGAAAATGCTTGGAATAGGGAAGTAAAGAATAAGATTATAACATGGAAAGAGCTATCAGGTGCTTTCATTACTGAAATTGATGCTTTATATACAAGGGATTGGTCTTTTTTTTTTTTTTTAAGAAGTCCAACTAATAGGGCGGGCCAGGTAGCTCGGTGGTTAAAGTGCCTGCTTTAAGTAGACACTAGGATGGGGGTTCAATCCTCAGCATGCCGTGCTGGCGCCACCCCCGGAGCACACTGAGATGGTGACTGAGACTGAACATGGTGGTGAGCATTTGTAATTCCAGCACTCAAGAGGCTTAAAACAGGAGGATCACTACAAATCTGATCTGTGCAGTGAGACCCCATAGACCTTGTACTAATACATTTTTTTAAAAAATGAGGAAGTCAAACTAATGAATTACATGCTTGAGATCCAAGAAGCAATTAGGACTATACATGGCTTTGGGGTAGACAGAGTTGGGACTATAGCCTAGTTTACCTCTTAAGCACTCTGTGAGCCAGGGAAAGTCACTTAGCCTTTCCAAACTTCTGTTATTCATTTGTTATATGAATAAATGGGAACACTGCTAACATCACAAAAATTTTGAGGAGCCTAAAACACAGAAAGTGGATGGATAAATTCTTCTGTACTCTGAGACTGGCATAGAGAGACTTCTTGTTGCTTGTCAGGATTGTGCATTGTAGTCCCATTGGGTGACTCCTTCCCTCTGTGCTCAGAAACTAGGCCTGAGATTGGCACCCAGCAGTGACCTTTCAGGGCATAGTACCTAATCTTAGATATGCTGGCTGAATAAAAACTACGCATTTCTAGTTCCTGTTGACCACTATGTGTTAGATTTTTACATACAAAAATCTTTATAAATCTTCATAAAAAACTTTGCAAAGTAGGGAGCTTTTCTTTAATTATCTCTGTGTCCTAGCTGCACCTGCTATTGTGGTTTATTGATGGCAGATAGAACCATAACTGTCACTTGCTCTGCCTTCCTCCAGACCTGCAAAATCCAGCCCTTTCCAATATCTGTTTACAAATTTGTTCCACTTAGGCTGGCCTCTTTTCTTTTCTTTTGTCTTTTTGAGACAGAGTCTCACTGTGCAATTCAGAGTGGTATTGAGCTCACTTTATAGCCCAGGCTGTTCTTAAACTCTCAACAATCCTCCTACTTTAGTCTCCCAAGTGCTGGGGTTGTAGACATGTGCCACCATGCCTCGTGGCCTCTTTAGTGTCCCTTGTACATGTCATCTCATTGCTACTTTGGGGCCTTCATTATTGTTACTACCCCTACCTGGAATGCTGCCACCTCAGTGTGTACATACCCTATTCTCTTTATTGAGCCACATCTATGCTCAAATATCACCTTAAAGACTTTATCCAAAAGACTATTCTCTCTCATCATCTCTCCTCTTGCTTGGAATTGTGCTACACATGAAGTTTGTTCTCCCTGCTGGAATGTAGGTTCAAGAAAACCATGAGCCTTGGCTTTCTTGTTCCTGTTTCTTGAGCTCCTATCAATGTTCCAGACCAGTAGGCACTCAATAACCATTTATAGGAGGAATGCATGAGTCAGCATATTATTATACTAATACTAGTCAGAGATGGATCCCTAGCCAACTGGAGCACTCACCCAGCTCAAGCCTGTTCATCGCAGACCCTGGCTGTCTCTGCCTTCACCCCAGCCATTCTGACTCAGAGCTTCCTGCATTCTTGGGTGACAGACATGGATGAAATCAGCTGAAGGAAGTGTCTATCACTGCTGACTTTTCATTGCCCAAGAACAGGCTGTGAGAGGAGCTTTCTACTTTTCCAGAACACTCTCAAATAGGGATGTACAGGGCTATAGACTCAGAGCTCCTTCCCCCATGGTATCACCCTGTGTAGTTATTTAAAACACCTGTCTAGTCAGTGTTTCCGGCTAACACAAAGAGCCAAGTGGGGACAGCTGGGAAAAAGAAATATCAGATTTGGATTCCAAGAGACAGAAAAATGAAGATGTCACTAATTACCAGTGAAAAGTTGGCTCATTCTTCCTCTCTGCTCACTTCCCTTGGGCTCCATTTTCTGCCTCACCACCTGCACTGCCTAATGCCGAGAAGAAATTTGCTTTGCAGCACCGCGGACAGCGGTCCTCTGGCAGCCACAAGAAGACTGAGCCGGAACGTGGGGCATTCAAGCAACCCAACAAATATTTACTGAGCACATCCTGAGGCCAGGCACACCGGAGAATATAGAGATTTATGTGGTCTTGACCTTTAAATAACTTAATCTCTTCAAGTTGTCAATATCTTTAGACTTATAAAGTTGAGAAAAGGCTCCAAACCTCTTAATAGTGAAAAGTGGGGA
This sequence comes from Capromys pilorides, assembly GCA_004027915.1. Lineage (NCBI taxonomy): Eukaryota > Metazoa > Chordata > Mammalia > Rodentia > Capromyidae > Capromys > Capromys pilorides. The sequence goes on from PVKN010007887.1 coordinate 23,649, forward strand.
GAATCAAAGGGAAAATGGTTCCTTTTTCCACAGTTATTGAATTTCTACTGTATGTGTGCCTATGCCATCTAAATTTCTCACTAGGCTGCCACCCTCAAAGAAAACAGAGACTTCAGTATCCCATTCATTGCTCTATCTCAAAGCACAATGCCTGGCACAGAGATAGCAGTCAATAGTTTTTGAATGGATATATGGATGAATGAACATGCATTTCTTTTACAAGCCTTATTTTACTCTTTTCCTCTTAATCTTATGTTACACATAAGAAGATGAAGCTCTCTGAATCACTTTCTCATGACAGGTAAAACAGATGAAAATTTAGAGCTTCTTAATTTCATGCTGGGCTGCCAATCACAGGCAGCTTCTAGAGCACTCTTGAAATTTAGAAAAAGTACTAACCTGTAGCTAAGAGTAGTGGCTCACACCTGTAATCCCAGTATTCTGGGACACAGAGGCAGAAGAAGCAAAAACTTGTGGGCCTACCCTGGGCAATTCAGCAACTTACAGAGACTGTCTCAAATTTAAATGTAAAAATATATTTTTAAATATAGAAACACACTTTTAAATATATAAATATATTAGTGCAAATGCCTTAGGTTTATTTCCTAGTGCTGAAGAGAAATTCGACCTTGATTAAACCATATGTTTCTTCTAACCTCCGTTTGCTCCTAAGTATAATGAGGAATGGAAGCTTGCCAGGAGCTTGAGGGAATTTCATCCCAAATCCTTTGCAGTTAAACAAGGGCACCAGCAGGGGGCGCAATGAGATGAATTGAAGACAACCTCCACCTGCCTCTGTGGGACGTCAAATGAGAAGTGTATTGATATTCCCACAGAACTTGGGCTCCTTTTTCATCTTCCTGCTCTCACCAGTGTGTGCGCAAGCAGCACAGGCTCTCTTCTTTTTAGAGTGCAATAAATGAACTTCAACCCCTCTTGAGAAGTGAGTAAAGAGACAGCCCCAGGATACAGAGACTGTGGAGTGAGGCTCCGGTGACTTATCGCCCAGGACCCCACTGGTTGAGTAACTTTGGACAAAGCCTCCAGCAAAGATAACTGCTTAAATGGCTGCAGCAGTGGAAAAATCAGTTGGGCTGATTGATGTCCTGGGTATCTAGTTAGTGGGTGGCTTCCAGCCATGGCTCTGCCTCAGGGCCCAGAATTACTCCAATAAGCGATCTGCTCATCTCTAACTCTTCCGGAGGCTGGGGGTGGGGGGCTGAATCAGCTCTCTCAAGAGCTTGATTGGAATTTAATGGGGACCAGTGGGTATTTGTTCACTGGGGGCAATTTGGGAAGAGAAGCAGATCTATCAGGCTTGGCAGAAGTGCCTGGCACCTGCCTGTGGGTGTGGAGGGAGAAATAAACTCAGAAAGAACTGATTGCACAGTGAATCTTTCGATTATTTGAGGAGAATTCAAATGTGTCATAATGGCTGCTTCTCAAATCAAATCCTAGTCACTGAAATCTATATTGACCAAGAAGTATCTCCAGATTGGAGGATAGTAACAGGCAGCTTAGGAGATGCTGTTAAGAATCCTGATCCATGGGAGGCACCTGAGAAAATGGGAAGAGCGCAGGCTCAGTAACTAGCAAGGCCTTCGTTCAGATGTGCTCCTGCCACTGACCATGCATGGAACATGGATCAAGTTGCTTATTCTTTCCAAACTCAGTTTATTCATGTGCAAAATGGGAAAATACTAAGACTATCTGCTCTTCCATCTATCTGGCCCTGTATAACTGTATAACTAGTCACATTAACACATGTTATAACAATAGTTTTATTATCTTCACTGAGTTTTAGGTCAGAGATTCAGAAAGGCCATGGTAGGTATACCTATCTGTTACATAGTGTCTAGATGAGAAAACTGGAAGGGTTGGGGATTGGAAATACATGAGAGCTTCTTCACTTTCACCATCAGACCTTACATCTGAATGCAATGAGTATCAGTTTGCAACTGGACTTTAAAACTACCACGCCTACCAGGCATGAATGTTTGTCTTGGTTACTTTTCTCTCATTGCCTGGACAATATGCCCAGAATCCAAAATTAAGGAAGGAAAGGTTTACTTAGCTCACAGTTTGTGGAAGTTTCAGTCCCTATTCTAAGGCAGAGTCGCACATGGCAGGGTAGCAGCTCATGGAAGCAAAAAATAGCAAAACAGCAAGAGCAAAAAAGCAGGCACAGTGGCAGTGATGGCAGAGGCAGAAACAAAGAGCAAGCCTCTCTTGCTTCCTTTTACTGCATTCAGGCTGGGGCAC